>VWYI01041617.1:2633-114231 GCA_013399455.1 Anthoscopus minutus
TACATTTTGTACTGTAACCCATGACAGTAGACAAAAAAGCTTTGCTCATGAAGGATAGCATGGATGTGACTTGGTATTGCATAAAGGGTCAGAAAGTCAATGCTCTGTTTGTTTGAGGTAGTCACAGCAATGGATGGTACATGCTCACACAGTCTCAAGGCAAAGTGGAACAGGTTAATCTCAGCCTTTCTAACAGTCTGAAATGTGTCTGGTTGGACTGGCACCCCGGCTATCCTCAGGACAGGCCATAGGAAAAGTTGCTAAACTTCGGACCATCTATTGGTTTAACTAACAAAATAAATAATTCTTTAGATATGGCTAACTGCCACAGCTGTTGTCAGAATCTAGTCCTTAACATTAATATTTAATAAAAATGAAACTAAATGGGAGAGCTTTTCTGTAATCTAGACATATTTGGTGTGACCTTGCCTTGACATCCTATAGTGATGTACTGTTTCCTTTCTCCATTTGGTGTTCTCAGAGTTGGACCAGACTCCATCTAAACTGTAAAGCATTCTGCTGCTGACTGCCTTCACAGAGGAAACACAGGGTGGTCTCCCACTTCTACACAGATTATCATGTCCTTTTTTCTTTTCAGCTCCACATGATGTTCTCCCAAATACTTAAACATTTAGGAGGCATAATTTCTACTCCTGTGTCTCCTGTCAAAGTCTGGACACGCGTGCAGAGCTGACCAGTGTGGGTATAAGGAACAGCCATGTAAGGATGGGTAGCATTTGTGCAGATGTAAACACATGCACAGAGTGGCAGAGTAGAGAAGCTCTGAGTGAGGTTGCAGATGGCCTTTTTGGTGCTAGCAAGGATGCTCAATGAGATTGGGATTGGCAACCAATAACACTTGTAAAGAACATTTTAGCATCTTTGTGTTTATGGTCTTTATACTTTGCAAATTTCTGAGCCCATGCATTCATCTTGGTCTATATTGCTCAATTTTTTGCCTTCTGACAAATCTCTGATATGACAAGTCACTGGTGACAATCTGAGGCATCTTTAAGAAGCCAGCAGTATTTAATGGTTCTCACTTGGCAGCCAAAGGACTCCGAGTGCTCTGTTAAGACGTTAGGAGCTGGTGATGCAAATATCCCAGTCAAAATAAGTGCAGTGTGTGCAGCAAGAGGAATTGAATTGCTCTTTGTAGAACTGCTTCTCATCTGGCATGACAGTCCTGGAGTGAGAGATATGTCCCTCATGATTTTCCATGCCTGTGCATTTCTTCTCTTGAATTTTATGCTGCCTTTTAATTTTCTTCAGATTTTACCCACAGTTTGGTGATTTTTAAGCAAAACCAGCATGCTGTTCTAAAACTCATGCCTTCTGTCATATATACTTTTCCATGAAGTTTTTGGGAAAGCTTTGTCTGCAGTTGGAATGATGCTTTAAATTTTGTGATCTGAATGTTGCAATTATGGTGGAGGTTTGAGTTGCTCAGGTGTCAGGTATGGGCCCAAATTCAACTTTCTCATGCCCCTGCCCTTCAGCTGCAGGGATCTTAAAGCCTTGGCACTGGTCAGGAGATGATGCTGCTGCCCTTTGGACTAGTTCAGAGGGAATCATTCAGAAGCTTTTCCTGTCGACTTTACTACTGGAAGGAGTATTATACAAAGTTGGGCTTGTGTTTTATTTTTGATCTTTTATTGACAGAACAGATTGCTGTTGACGCAACTCATCCTCTGCTGAGCAGTAGTGAACTGTGCAGAACTGTGGAGGATGTCTCTAAAAACAACAGCTTTGCAAAACGCTCCTTATTGAGAGAAAAGCAAAAGGCTCCTTAATAAAAGAAAAGTTAATGTCTTATTCAATGAAAGCAAACATTTATATGTGGGGAAAAATGGCCAGATCCATTTTACAATGGTATTAAAAGGCATTAGATTGTCAGTAAAATAAACAAGGAAGTGTAGCAATGTATTCATCCATCAGAAACACAGCTGAAGCCTTCCAAACTTTTTTAAGATGAAAAGAGTATGTGCAACAAGGATTACCATTCTGGTTTGAATGATCGATTTATTCAGTCTCTCTCCATTACAGAGGGTGATGTTGCTTAAGTGTCATATGATACATCAGTCTTTTGAGGTTTTGGGTTTTTTTTCCTTTCTGGATTTGACCAATACAAATGTAGTTTTATATGAAAAAAATCTGTCATGTTTTCATTATTCAGCATGTGACTTCATCCCTTATCTCTCAGTAAAACTGATGGAGAGCCACATCCCTCAGGTTAGAAAGTTGAAATCTGTTTGAAAGATTCAGGAGTCTCATAACTCATGCAGTATTTCCTTGCTTAACAAAGCCCTTAAATATGTTTTCTCTGTCACAGAATTGATTTTTTTTCTGTTCCAAAATCTTTCACTTTGCTTCTTTAACATTAGCATATTTAATTATTAGCTTACAGATTGCATCTAAGGCAGGAAAACATTATATAACTGGAACTCACCAGTTGCAATAGACTTGCCTTTTTCAAGATGTGGTAATAAATGTGCTTGAAAGGGAAGTCTTAACTAATAATGACCAATTTATGTGTTTTAGAAGTAGATCAAGGCTAGTCTGTCTTGCAAGAATTTTAACACATCAGTAGTTTCTGGTTTGGAAAATGTGTGATTTCCACACAGATAGTTATTTATTTTTTCATTGGGGAAAAAATAAAAAAGCAAAAAAAAGCATGATCATATTAATTGCATTTAACATAACACAGAAGTCTGGCAAATCCATTGTTACTAGCTATGAAGAAAATAGTTTCCAAAATGATTAGCAATTACAAGTTTCAGCGATGTTAACAATGTCTTTACATGGACTTCAAGGTCATATTAAAGTTAATTTTTAACATGACTCCTGAAGTCATGCTGTAAGACGTCTAAGTTTCTAGTACTGTTAGGGGGGAAAAACCCTTTCAGTTCATAGAAGAGCACTTTCTACGTTATATAAGTGAGCATATGCAATCATGGACTTGGTTTCTTGTGGCTTTTTGGTCTTAGTTCAACCACAAGTAGCTGTTCACAATGACTCCTACACACAACTGCCACATCAGATGTTCAGTTCTCTCTCCAGGAGTTTCTCACTTCAGAGCGAGTGCTGGTCCAGGGCTCCGCTTGGCTCTTGGGGCCGTGTGTCCTGCAGGTCTGCTTGGGACCTTGGCAGCTCAGCCTGCTGCTCTGTCTTCTCACTGCACTTGGCCAGTGAGTTTAGAAGGTGTCAGATGAGCTAAAAGACTGCATGACTGTGTTAGCTCTGCCTTGTTAAAAAAGCTCAACATCATCCTTCATTAATGCTGACACCACCAGCTGTGCAAAGTACCGTGTGTCTGAAGGGGAGGCTGGGCAGATCTGAGTTCACAGGGACCACCAGCATCATCCTGGGCTGGCTAACATGGAGTGCAGTCAAACAAGCTATTTGGAAGTGAAGGTCTCCCATTTGCAGATTGATTTTTTTGTTAAGACTTCCATGAGTATTTCATTAATCCTCACTCTCCAAGGAAAAATTTCTGCTTAGGGAGGATACCCAGATATTTTAATTTCATGTATCTGTAGAAGGTAAATCAGGTAATTTATGAGAGGCTTCTGAATCAAGCACCAAACCACTTCCATGGTTGTAAAGTCACTGGTTTGTGTTTGTCTACAAATTACACATGCTGGCAAAAAAGTCAGCATTTGTGGGTGTGAATTTTTCTAAAATCATAAGAATTTTCCTTAGATCATGGCATTATTAGAAGAGACTCCTTTTGTATATATACAGTATTTTTTTAATCTATCTAAAGTGGTACAAATCAGGCCTCTATCTGAAATTTTTCAACCCTTTCATAGGCAGCTGCTGCTTCTTCCTTTCTTGGGACAACCAAACTTTGCTTTTCTCCTGCAAAATATAGAAGGGCATTCCTCACTGAAGGAGGTGAAAGAGCACATGGGCCATAGGCTTAGCAGTCCCAAAGGAGGAAACCCCCGTGCCTGGAGAGGAGTTTGTCCCTGTGTGCTGGCTCAGCCAGAAGCTCTGGATGCAGCAGGCCATAGCTGTGGATGTGCCACTCTGGGTGCTGGAGTGTCAGTAGTGCTGTTCATAGACACGCGTGAATAATTTCTTAATGCAGAGGGCAAGCATTTCTGTTCTTGATTTGAAACATATGAACTGCTTCTTCATTCACAGCTATAGACTGAGCCCAACAAGAATCCTATCTAAACCTGGATACAGTAGATCCAGATAACCACCCTGAGAGTGTCCTTGAATCCCAGCACTTTCCTCCAGTACAGTAATTAGCAATTCTCTCTTTTGTATTTTCTGAGTGTAAGCTCCTTAAGACAAATGCTGTGGTCTGTCATATCCATTTAAAGTACTTCATGTGCTCAATCCAGCCCATGCTCAGCAGGCCCTTGATATCATTTGGAGAATCTAAGTATAATTGCCTGATTATTACATCTTGTATAGAAAATAGTACATGATTAGGCTAATAAAAGGTTGTGTACTGAGTAACAGGATGAAGATTGCACTGACAATTCAGGTTTTTCCTGTCTCTTGAGGGCTCAGATTTCCAAAGTCTAGTAAAGCAGAAATTATTGCATGAATTTGTGTAGACTGCCATGCCAGCTGTATTTGAGGCTATGTTGGAAGACACAGTTACTCTCTCTGAGAGCCAATAGAGTGGAAAGCAGCAGCAGAATGCAATTACCTACTATGTGTACCTGACAGCAGAGAGGTGTTAATGAGCTGCTTTGCTACCTGCTGAATAGCAAAGCTGTGTTGAGGCCAAAATGTATAGATGTGATGAACCCTTCTGGTCTTGTGATGCTACCAGCCAGACAAGGTTGTTCTCCCTCCCCTCTTCTTAGCACCTAATTTTAATTTCTTGTGTTTCTTAATTCTGTAATTAGGTCATCATGTTACTTATTTTCAGCCATAGTCTGTGCTATTTGTCAGCCTTCATCCTTGGTCATTCTTAGAATTTTATGATCAAAACTCTTATTTTCCCTTATGGAAGTGCCAGAGCTTTTAATATGAAACTCTAGTTTTCCTTCTCTTTTTTTTTTTTTTCCCCCTTTTCTGTAACCTCAGCCTTGGAAATAGCTGAATCCCTTGAGCTAAAGCTTCCCAAAAAAGATCCTATTAGTCAGACAGCTAACATCAGGAATGTTTAGCCTGAATTGTTCAAAGTTATCCTGAAGCAGTGTTATTACAATGGAAAATGTTAAGTAGCTTCCTCATAAGTGTGGCTACTTGTGCTGCCAGTAATATCCTTGGCCTTGTAGAGAATGTTCTTGTGCTAGCTAAATTAGATTAACCAGGAAATTTGCTCATTCTTTAATGTCTATCAGATTTGAGACTTCTAGGCTTAAGACTGCTGCCACTAAGGCTGATGGTGAAATTGTTGGATTCTGTGGGAACGTGGACTTTTCAGGGGTGATGTCAAAATTTTGTACTGTTGAAATCTGTGAGTATTAAGAATGTAAGAATATAGGCATTACAGTGCAAAACTAAAGAGAATAGCTTTCAGACCAGACTTAAGTGTGAACAAGAATGTATGTGACAATTCAGTCAGTTTTAACTTTAGCTTGTAAAAATCTCTAAGTGTATTAAGAACATAGGACTCCCTATGGCTTCTGGTAAAGTTATATTTTTAATATTGTAGAAAAAATGCGGTGGATTCAATTCAATTTTTCCAAATGCTTCATATATCTGCAGAGTTACAACTCTTGGGAGAGCATAATATAATATCTAAAGTCATATTGATATTTAATGTTTTGTCATTGTAGTTCTGCTTTCAGCCTCTTCATCTTATTCCATTACCCTCAGATATCCTGTGGCATTATTCAGATTTAAATAGCTTTTACCTCTCTCTGGCAAGAAAGCAATTCCAAGCATACTATCTGCATTGTTTTCTTTAAGAAGCTGATAATATAAACTGCTGTCCTTTCCAACTGGAACTGGCTGCCTGGTGGCACTATGTAATAGCAGCTACACAAGTAGGGTCCCAAATTGTGTATTGTCACTTGGGTGTATAATGCGTGCTATGCTCCTGAGAATGGATGATACATTTTGCTTTGCAAAATACTGAGCTATTTTGTCCTGTATTTTGTATGTGTTTGGCAATTTTTTGTCCCCGTGAAAATGTAGAGTATCCTCAATGCTGTGTCATGTTGATTTTGAATCCCCAGAGGCTTTTTTTCAGAGCTAAATACCTGCTGTGCCAGGACATGGGCCAACCCAGAGCTGTCTTTGGGAGCAAGTAATTCAGAGGGATGACTCATTGCCTGAGATAAGTCACCTTGCTGGACTGTGGTACCCCAGCTACCTGGAGTATTTTCTGTGCTGTGCAAGCACAGAGAGTCCTCAGGCTGGGACCCAGCCTCAGGGGACACACTGTGTCTGTGACCTGAGCCACTCTGCCCAGCCTGTGGCCATTCCATGCAATGTGCAAAGCAATCGAGAAGGAGGGAAGTTTCAGGATATCCTCTGTGCCAACATGTCCTCAGTTTGAAAGCAAAAGTTGATGGTGATTGAAGCCAACACTTTACTGACCATTCATGGAGAGCAGAAACCTGTTCCTGGCAGAGGGAATCTAAAATGTCCAGGGGCAGGAGTAGTGTCCAACCCATTCATATCTGCCATTTGGAGAATTCACAGTAAGTGCTCATTCTTGACCACCTTGCAAAGTGATCAGCTCAGCTACAAATGAGCTTCTCTCTTTTGCATCACTCTGCTGAGCTACATGGGAGAACATCTTTGAAGCTTGTTCATGGCTGATTTTAATACCAGCAGTCTTATCTTGTTGTATGGGGCTTTAATTGTGCACATCCCATTAGTGCTAATGGAGTTAAGCACCTGAAATCCTGCACATGAAGATGGAACTATAAATCCAGGGTTGCGACCTCATTAAAGTTGTTTATTTCACATATAATAGCCCTTTTGCCACCAGGATACCTTAATTCATTGCTCTGTTTGTCCCTTTGAATGAAGTCTTCTCATCTCAAGATCATAACTACCTCTTCTGTGCTGTGCCCTGAGATGACCAGTCTGTTTTCTTCATCCCTGTTGTTCAACATGGCAATAAAAAGCCCAGACCCACCTCCTGTGAGACCCTATTTTTTTAAAAATCTTTTAGGCCTCACCAATTCCTGCATTGTTTTTCATTATGAGTGCAGGGGATGCTTCTAGGCTATGCCATTTCTTAGTGCAGTTTCCCATTGCTTTTGGTGATAAAACTCTACTCAATACTTCCCTGCAGGTGATGAGGGCAAGGCTCAGTGAAAGTAGGGGCAGCAGTGCCAGGCTCGTGCTGGAGAATGTGTGTGCATCAAGGAATGAGATGCTCTGGCATCTGGGCCTGAGGTAAAGGCAGGGGAAAATGAGAAGGTGGGAAAACCAGGTGAGAAGTTTGCACAGCTGAAGAGGGCTAATTTTAGTGAAGAACAAGTGTCCACAACTAGTGGGATAAAAAGATGGATTTCCCTAAGTGACAAAAACAGGCCCAGGTGTGACCATTTACAAAACCATGGTGGTTTGTGAACAAATGGATTGTGCTGTTGGCACACAGCCTACGTGGGCTGCTGGGCAGAGATGTTTGCTCTAGTCCCACAGGAGAAGACACTTCTGACAAGCAGGTACTTTGGTCTTCTGCTTTCTTGTGGTCTTTTCATCCTGAATCCTGTTCAGGGATGAACTTCTAAAATTTTTTACAAGAATGATTTTATTCACACTGCTGAATGAAGAGCTTTGTCATCTCCAGTCCAAGGCTTTCTCTAGTAGACACAAGAGAAAGTCTAGTCCATCAGCTTAGTGCCCATCACAGGTTGCCCTAACACAACTGATTTGCCAAAGACATGAATTGAAATCTAGACTCTCCAAAGGGGATATAACAAGAGTAGTGGCTGTTGAGAATATGCATCATTTCTGACATGGAAGGGTTGAAAAACCTGATTTAGGTCCATGTGTCTTGGTTTGGATTTGTATGAGTGTTGTGGTTTTGGCAGGAGGACATTGAGGTTACAGGGAGGACTGGGGGAAGTGAGTGCCTGTTCTTTGTCCAGCCTGGCATATCAGAGGGCAGTGAATATGGGGACAGCTTTAAAACAGGGTGTTTTAAAAACACAGGTAGGAAGGTGATCATTAAGAGCATAAGCAAAGGGGGGATTATTTTGGGATGTCTTGGTGGGGAGAGGAAAGGGAGGGAACTGGGAAGACAGAGAGCTATTTACTTACCTTAACAAATCAACTGACTTGAGGAAATGCCCATGTGTGAGGGAGACATTAAGGACAGATGCAAAGGTGGGTTTTTGTATTACTGAGTGGGAAGATTTCTGCCTGGAGGCAGCCCAAACTAGGCATAATATGAATGTGAGCAGTCTGAAGCCAGTGATGAGCAATCTTCTGCAAGTGGTGAGACTATGCTGGTGACCTGGGAAGAGAGAGCTGGTGTCTGTGTAGGCCAGTGCTCACTGGAAATGGACTTGGTGGAGCAGGAAACTTTTTTCTCAGGTATTAGTTCACAGATGACATTTTATTCTGAAGAACTGGAATGTGCCCTCACCACTTACGTCTGCAAACCAGAGTGCAACTGCTTCACCAGGGCTCCTGAACCCATCACATCCCCCAGGACCAACTTGCTGTTGTCCAGTGAGTGCCATTTCTGTTTGTGTGTCTCTTTCAGGATACATTTTACTAGCACAGCAGAGCTTCTCCTGCACTGCTGCACGCTGTTTGCAATACTCAGCTCACTGAGTCAATTTGCAAGTGTAGTTATCCTGGTTTGAAACATGTTATTTGGAGATGGATCTAGATGAGACAGCAGCAGTATTGAACTCCATGTTGTGTCTGAAAACAATGACCAAAATGGAACTCCATTTTATTTTCTTACTTATTAGTGATAATTAGGATAGAAGTTGCTCTGAAGTGTATGCTTCACCCAAGGTTGCATGGTACCCTGGGCAGCTGAATCCCCCTTAGAGATGTTTAAAATTAAAACTCTTAGATTTCCAGAGTACTGAATGCTTCTCTCTGCTCCACTGTGATAAAGGCAGGCCTACCCTTGGCACACTTTCAAGCTACAGCATTGCAAACATGGCCAGTATCCAGGCACAGCTCTCCCTCTCCCCATCCATAACTGAGACCAAAATTTTACCACCATCCCTTGGTGCTCTGCTGGCAAGGCAAGCAGCTATGCCAGCAGTGAAGTCATTCCGTTTGTGCAAACCTAGGGAGACCATGAGGACCCTTCAGTCAAGGACTCTTCAGTGAAACTGCTGTCTCTACCCCTTTTGTGATAATCACAGACATTTATCTATTAAAAGGAACAAATTCAGACACTCAGTTTGTACCAACTTTTTGTTCTTCCACTCAGATCTGGGTTTTTTGTTCCAGAAGCTGTTTTTTGTAATTTTTAAGAGGTTTTATTTTTGACCAAATCAGCACAACATAGTAGTGACATTAAAAATGAGGCCATTTTATTTTAACATCTGACTATGAATTGTGCTTGACATTGGCAGGGAACAAGTAAAGGCATTCTGTTGTTTCCCTGTGAAATAAGGGGAGGAGGGTTGGGGGTTGTTGGTTGTTTTTGGGGTAAGAGATGTTCCTTGCTCTTTGGTTAGTGTTTTTAGGTCATCTAGGTCTGTAGTATGCTATGCAGAAAGTGCATCCCATGGTTCTTCAGGAAAATTGCTGATTGTGGGTTGGTAGGATAAATATTTGGCAATCAGCTTGGCAGGGGAAGCGCTGCTGGGAGCCACCACCCAGCGAGCGTCCCACTACCCACTCCCAGTGCAGATCCAGCAATACTGGTACCACTGAGCTCCTGGCTGCCATGCTGCCTGGGTTGCTGGTTGCTGGCCTGCACAAACCCTTTGATGAGACCACACAAGCTGGCTTTGATCTAGAGGCTACCACCTGCCAAGAGCTCTTGTGTATCACTTGCCCCCAGAGGGGTTCATCTCAGCTATCTTCAGCTGCCTGTGTTGGACCTGGTCTTCTGGTGCCTCCCTGTGAGGTGTGTGATGGTCAGGAGACCAGATGGAGGCACCCACTTTTGGATGGGATGTTTGTGCTCCGAGCTCTGCTGACTGCAGAGGAGGCAAGGGTTACCTGCTCAGGTGCACACAAACTGCCAGTCAAATGCACATGCCCATGGTCCCTCCACTGAGATCACTGGGGTTGAGGGCCTCACCTTTTTATTGAGCTGGGTTTTTCCCAGCTCAATATCTTTTGTACACAGGTGAGATCCGCCTCTTCATGCTGGGCATGTGATACTCTGAAAACCCTGAATTTGCACCTGGAAATGGGAATAAAACAAGTCTGCATGCAAGGAGTGCTATTGCTGTGCTGTGCCACCCTCCCCAGTGCCTGCCAGCAGGTGTGTGTGCGCTCCTGTGTGCTCTGAAAGTGGAGTGAGTTGCCACTGATGACCAAACTCTGAAATCCATAGTTTTGCCGATCCTAGTGAGACAGTTGTGTTGGTTACATGAAGTGCCTTTATCGATATTTTTTAATAGCTACAAATATTTTCTATCAAGTTTTATTAAGTGAGACCCACATACTTCTCCCAGCTGTGACTGCGGTCTGTTCCTACATAGCTGTTCACCCCGCCCTTGCTCAGCAACACTTCACAGTCATGCTGTGGTGCAGATGAAGAATTTGGGTTTGAAGCTGGCAATCTGATTCCCATTAAAGCTGTATGGAAATTTGCCACACACCTGCCTAGGAAGCTGGAATAAATAATTCAGTGCTGTACAGTGACACCTAATAGCAAGCAGATAACTTGAAAAACCTTGTACTTGGTTCAGCTTCTCTGTGCTCTGTCCATTCATGGCAGAAGAAGGAGAAAAACTTAAAGACAGACATGGAGAGACTAGAAAGGGCCATGGACCTTCTGAGCATGAGCTTTTAGTCCTTCCAAAGGGAAGGGAAGGGACTGACATCTGGTACAGCTGAGGAATGCAGCGAGGAGAGCAAACTGTGAGACCCACTGATGCTCACTGGGGAGAGAGGCACCAGCAGGAACGCGGTCGAGTTAATTGCTACAAGTTAATAACCATACAAGGCAAAAAGAAGAGCATGTAAATCTTTGTGTCTGACTCCCATTTTCAGAAATACCTTCATACTTTAGGAGCAAGTGTCATAAATAGAATTTAGACTCTTCATTGCATGCATTACTTTTGCAAGGAAAGCCATCTTTGTTAGAATCAGATTCAGAATCACAGAATATTCTGTGTTGGAAGGGACCCAAAAGGATCACCACACAAATCTATTAACCATTGTGGGAGACACTCTTGCTACAAGCATGACTGATTTGCCCTCACTAGGATGGAATTACATAAAGTTGTGTTGAAAGCTGGCATGCAGGAGCTGTGGGCAGAAACTTCCAGGTTTAGGTCCTGTGCTGTTTACAAGTTGATTATCATATTGGTTTCCTAGTTCTTTCTCACTTTTTTTTTGCTATCTTTTCTGCATGCCTATGGACACTTGATGATTAGTATCTGCAGTTAAAGCAAATGCCATCAAATCTAACTATTGTTTCGTTTTACATTTTATGGCTCTGGCATCTCACATGAGAGATGAAGTCATTGTGTTTTCCTTCAGGAGTTCACAAGCTATATTTGAGAAAATAATCTTAACAAATATTGGTTTGCATTTAAAGAAACCTTGGTTTGCATAAAATTGTGTTAGATTTTTTCCCTGCAACATCTTTTAATTACCATTCTTTCTTATTATTGAAAGCTAAGTGGTTCATGCCTCCAGGCTGCTGGTGATCTGTAAGTTACATTGGAGTCAATATATCTAATTCAGCAGGAATGATGCACTGACTCTAAGACACAGTGCAGCCTGTTAAAAGAGATAATCTAATCTGAATGCTAAATATGAATAGATTAAGGATGTAGTAACTTTCAGAACTGCAGTTTGCGACTGGGCTCATAGGCTTCAATGAAAACTCCCTCCCTGTTGTCAAACCTACATCTGCACCTGAAGCACAGCAGAATTGCATCTGTTATTATCATCACAAAAACCTAAACCTTATCAACTGCATAGAGACACCTGTTAATCTTCTGCAACCCATTTACACAGAGACTTGCCTTTGCAGGCCTGGGAGAAAAACAGGGGGGAGAAAAAATACCTCTTGGATGGCACCAGATAAACCAGCCCAAGCTGAAGAGCTGCCTCACTGCAGACCTGCTTTCCCTACTCTGGTGGCTGTGGGCTCTGTCCCTACCTATGCTGCTCCAGGTGGAGAGGGCCCTGGGGAGAAAGAATAACCTGTATCTCCAAACACAACCTTGCTGTCACAGCAAGCAGAAGATTTGCTGCACAAGAAGGTGTCATTCCCTTAGTGTTGCTTCCCAGTGCTGTAAACTCCCTGGGCCAATGTAAATAATATGTGAATTAAACAGAAGTGGTTTCTACTATTACACAGTTATTGTAACTATTTCCAAGTTGTATGTCAAAGAGATTTTTTAGGCATGTCTGTGCTTGGAGGGAAACTGTAGGTAGATCTGTGTGCTCAATTTCAGCATTAATCTTGGGACAAGTAGGTAACAAGTAGTCTCTCAATGACATTACAGTATATTGTGTTTACGATGTCAGACTAAGGCCATTCTGATTTTTTGACTTCTATAAAACACCCCATATACTGTACTAGGAAATAGCCACTTTTTTACATACGATGTGCCAGGTTGGTATGGTTAGACAGTTTTGGTACATTTCCAAGGAAACGAGACTTCTGGGATTTTTTATTTGATTCCACCCAATGCAATCTGATCTCCTGCTGGTCCCATGTGAAGCCAGTTTATGTACCTTTGGCCACACAACTCCACATGTTTACTAGCTGACTTTCTTGGCTCTTAGAAAAATTGTCAGGCAATTTTTTGATGTTAACTCCCAACAAGAGAAACAGGGTGCTTGCTGGTAATTCTTTAAATACAGGGTAATTAGAAAATAAAATCCCTGAACTACATTTTTCTTATATCTGGGCAGTTATGAGATGTTGGTTTCTTTATTGGGGGGAAACAATGTTCTTTTACTCCTAGTTGGAGACTGGAACAGACTTTGTAAGAGAGAAATCTGCTTTACTAATAAAATCTATCAATCAGCTAAACATGCAGTAATTCCTCCAGGGTCATGCAAATTGCTCACTGGAAAACTGCAGAGTTTGTCATACCTGGAAATATTTCTAGATGTTATTATTTTTCAGGCTTTGTTTTCATTTGGTGATGTCAAAATGCCAAATTTATGAATAATGGGATCCTTTCACCTTTTATTTAGCTACTGGATGAGCTGCATCTTGTAGCTATGGTTTAACTCCATTGCCCTAAAGACTCTTCAGGGTCAGGCATTTCTTTTCATGCTCCAGGGCAGAGGATCATGGGTGGGATGGCTCTGCAAGGGCAGGTGAAACAACATCACTTCAGCACTGGTAGTGCTGCCCATCTGCCACCTTGGCACAGTAGGTCCAGTCCTGCCCCTGCATTGCTACTAACACAGGGTTGGGACCATGGGGCTGGGACCAGGCTAAGACTTTTGAGTGCATTTGAGAGGCATGTTTCTGACCAGGGAACATGCTGCTGGTAGTTTCTGTGGGATGGAGGAACAGTGGGAAGGAGGCGGCAAATTCCTGATTCAGTGGGAGAAGACTCAAGCTTTGGGAGCCCAAGTCAGAGCTCTGCCCTATTTCACAGAAGCTAAATGAGCATTTCTCAACCTTTTAATATCAAAGGACCTACAAAGTTTTTTGATCTGTGCACCAGCAGCCAGGGAGTGAGCGTGCCTGTAGGCAGGCACTGACATAAGTGCCTGCCAACTGCGTGGGATTCTGTGCGTGTGTTTTGGTTTAGTTTCTTAATTATTTTTCTGCAATCAGTTCCCGGACCACCTTCTGGTGCCTTACGGATTGTGGATTGCCCATAGGCCCCAGGAGCAACGCTGAGCTGGATGACTATTAAGAACCTGGCTGCACCAGAGGCGCTATGGATGAAGGATTTATGTGCTGTTACATATATTCCCAGAAATAATCACTTCTGTCTGAAGTACTTTGATATTGATAAGTGACTGAAGTAGAATTAGTGCTCCTATCTAGTCCTACATGCCTTGTTTTGCAATTATCCACCTTCACTGGTTTTCTCATATAGACTTAAATTTAGCAATTATTTCTTTACAATGATCCACATTAATTCAGACATTGCATCCAAGAGTTTAATCCAATGTATGCATTTCAGGTGAAATGTTAGAAACCTTTCAGCATCTGTAATAATTTTTCTGTATTAAATGTAGGAATTTTTTAATTTAATATTAAAAAAATACACTTTAGTTGTATGGGCCAGCTTCAAAGTGGCTGCAGGCAGGAAATTGAAAATTGAATACTCTCTTCTGACCCAGTGGAAGAAAAAGTTTCACAGGAGCTGGACTTCAAGGCCAGCTCAGTGTGGTATTGGTTTGCTGAGCTTGCTGCTTCACAGGGAACCCAAGGTCCTTCCTAGGGATGGATGAAGCTGTCAGGAGACTGATCAGCATGACTTTGCCCTGCAGAGGACTGTATGCTGCTGCTGCTACCCCAGCAGTGAGGCCTTTCTTGGGATTTTTGTTTTCTGTTGTGTCAAATCAATGACAGTCCATGGACATCTGGGTCAGTAGTTAGTTGGTTAAACTTAAACTTTCAGCTTAAACTGAAAATTCCAACCTGCCCTGAGGAGGAGTTGGCAGATGCACTGGGTGTCTGACAGGAGAGTGCAGGGCTGGGGCACAGCAAGGAAGTGACTGATCGACATCACTTCATTAACCTCTCTTAATTCCTGTAATCTAGGTCTTGGGCAAATGCTAAGAAAAAGCTGGTTTTGCCTCAAAAAATGTCATGTGCCAGTATTTAATGCACAGCTCAGGGCTTCAGGCTGACACCTGCTGGTCCTTTAGCAGCGACAGGTTCCAGCTTCCTGCATCCACCTGCCCAGTTCCCAGGGCAACAGATCTGAAGATACCCACCTTGGAAAGGTGAGTGATGATTTGATTACAATAAAGAAAAGGTAAATCAATCACTGTGTGCTAAGAGGGTAATTAGCAAGCAGGTTGCCACTTAGTAGCTGAGCTTTTGATCTATTTGGTCAGGCCAGTTTTTTCAGGAGCTGCTGATGGTCTGTAGTACTTGAGCTCTCCAGTACATACATCCCCTTCTGTAGGCAACTGGCTGAGTGATAAATCTGGCTATGCTGCAGTAGAGCTTAACCCTGCTTGTGAGCAGCCACTGTAGAAACATTTGGGGCATGTGCTGCATTTTAAACATTGATGCCATGGCCGTTTTTGTTGCTGCTTCAAAACACTGGAAGAGACAAGGCAACAGGATTATGTAGTTTGCTGGCTCTCTTTTGCTTGTTCCTAATCTTAAAGTGATTTTTCTTTTCAGTCATAAATAGCATTCTTTTTCATTTTCCTTTAATTTTGCTGCCGCTTTGGATGTCAGATCTGGTTTATATACTCAGTGTACACACACATTCCTTAAAATAGAGGGATCCTGCTGTTTTGCCTCAGGCACTTTGCAGCCCATTCCTCATAATAGCAACAGCAAATCTACTCAGGGTAAGTCTTTCTGCCCTGCCAAGTGCAGGACTTGCAGCAGAGTTGGTGGAGATGGCATTGGACCTCTCTACTCTCCTCATACCTTACCTGTCCTGTAGCTAAGGAAAACTTAATCATCCCTCGCAGATGAGCAATTGGGATTTTTTGGTCAAAGGAGCAAATGAAAGGGCAGCCCTCCTCACCTGCCCTGTAGGAATGTGTTCTTTCCTGTAATCAATTGAAAAAATGATAGTGCAGCAATTTTCTTGTGGGGCTCTTGATGCTGATATTTTCTTTAAGTAGTGTTTTCTGCAAGCAGAGAATCTTGGGTTTCTTTTTTTCATAAGAAGAAGGCAATTTTCTAGCTAATGCTCTAATTTTATTGAAGAAAAGCTTGAGAGTTTTTCAACTTCAAGGCTGAAAACCCAAAAGTTGAAAAAGAAGAAACCCACAGGGTATTATTATCAAGACAAACAAGCAAGCCAACCAGCTAACCAACTCAACAAATAAAGACCAGGCCCAGTTTCTGGTGGGGGATGGCAGTGGTGTGGGTGTCTGTTGGACTGACTGATGTTGTCAATAACTCCCTCTGTTTCTCCTCCTCCCCCTTGTCTTCTAATTTTATAAATGATATTTTTATAACTGCTTCTTCTTGGAAGTGTTTGGTGTTGATATAGGGGAGACACCAGGAGAAACATCATCATCTGATTTGCCTTGGGCTTGGCTGTGTTTTTTCACTCATGTTTCTAGCTTGCTGGCCGTGCTGCCTCCTCCCTGATTGCCTCTGTTCTGGGTCAGTGGGTTCAGCAGCTTGGGAGGGCATCAGGTCCTGGTCAGGCTGATCTGCTTGGTCAGGATGCTTTTACAAATGTACGTTACATTGATCTAATTGTCCTGCACCCTGACAGCATACAGCCTGCAGACCTCCCAGGATGTGCCCTTCCCTGCTTTGTGGCTTTGTCTCCATCATTTTCCGTATCATGTCTATCTTATTCACTGCTAGAGGAGCTTAAGAGGGAGCTGAGAATGGAGCTACTGTGGCTTTATTAAGAGGATCTGATATTGTTGTTTACTTTCCCCATGGTTCTTCTATTAATGACCATTGCAGCTCATGCTTTATTTCAATCTGACATTTAACAATTCATTTAAGAGTTACGGATGCTTAATTTCAAGCTTTGCCTGAAAATATCCACAAGATTTGTATTACAATTTGCCAAAACCAGTAGCCCCACAAAGGGGAAGCTGCTGCAGCTCCACAGCCTCTGGCCCAGCCAGCAGTGACCCTGAGCACACACTCCCAGTAGGCACATGAATGCACACACAGACCTGTGTGCACAGCCTGGAAGTGACACCAAGGAAAGCAGATAGAAACGCACAAACAGAGCACAAATGACCTAATTTTGTCCTCTTGTCACTTCTGTCCTGCACAGTTCCCCAGAGATTTGCCCTGGTGGACTCATGGTCCTGAGTCTTTCCTAGCCTCCAGGGCTGATCTCTCCTGGGACAGCCTTGGAGCAGCTGGGACAGGGTTTCAGGCGCCACTGGTGTCTCTGTGCTCTTCTGTGTGGGTGTGAGCCTTTCATCATAGAACTGAACAGGTTATTTCTGGAAATAGAAATGGTACAGAAACACTAGAGATTACTCAAGACTTCGGCATGTTCAGAAATGCCTGAGTGACTTAGCAACCTTGTATCCTTCCTTGGTACTCAAAAACAAAACTCAGCAAAAAAATGGTTGCTGTTTGTGGTCCCAAGTTGCCTTTGAATTTACTCCTGTTTTGACTAGGGTTGCACAAGCCATAGATTTTGTACTATGAAAATGGCTCCCAACATAACAATTTATGGTGAAACTGCAACGTATATTTTAGAAAGATAGAGACTTTGATTCAGGACTGGATAAATAATGAAAAATGCATCACACCATTTAGCAACTTGTACCAACAGCAACTTTGATCTAACAGACAGTGATTTGTCAAAATCTACTGTCTGAAACCTAATTGAAATGTTGTGCTGATTGACAGAGCTGTAGTCAACATTTAGTATAGAAGAGGATATTTTCTTTCCTGTGTGCTTGTTAGATTAAAGAGCTCTAAAGGATCAGAAGAAGTGTCTCTGTCTAAGGAACAGAGGCATCTGTGAATGGTAGGGGTGTAATTTCCTACCTGCCTCCAATTACACTCTCTTGTGATCCATCTGTCTGTGAAGCTATCAGGTATTGTGTTTTATAATTACTGCTTGTTAAAAATATCATCTTCATTGTAAGTTTAAAAAAGGAAATCTCAACAGACCCTTAAAAAATAAAAGCAAAGCAACTTCTAGGAAAAAACAACAACTTTTAATGAGAACTAGATTAAAAATGGGAACACACCTTACACAAGGATTTGATTTAATAAAACCCGGAACAAGCTAAGTAGAGCATTTCAATGATAAAAGAAATGTATGTGCTCATGAAAACGTTTTATGTCAAGAAAGTGGGCTGAAGTGTTTAGATGAGTTGTCTCAGTGTAATTGCAGGATCATATAGAGAAGTGTCCTTTGCCTGTTCAGGTGCAGGACTGAACTCAGAGTTTGACCTTCAAGGTAACAGCTGTGTTCAACTCCCTTCATCTGGGAACAAAGTGCTGCATCAAATTGACAGGAAAGATGGATGTGCTTGTTAATGGGATCTGGGTCTCCTTAATAAGTGCCTGATTTCCCTATAGACCTGATTTTAGGCAGGAAGAGCAGGTGCCTCACAGCCCTGGTTTTCCCTTCAGCCAGGTGAGAGAGGACACTGCTCGTCCCCTTCCAACACATCCAGATTTGCTTTCCACAGAAAGAAAAGGCTGAGGCTGAGTTACATGTCTGGACCAAGGACTGGGAAGCTCTTTCTAAGCCCTTGTTAAGGATATAGCCAGGACTGGCATTTTGGAAGTCTCTGAAGGCATGTAATGTCCGTGATGAATATAACAAGGAATTAGAACTGTTGTATTAGGAATTAGAGGAGCCTTAATTAAGTGGATTGCTCCTACCTGAACCAGCTATCACCTCAGTGACACTGAACTGTTAAAGCAAGAAAGAGCATTATCAGGCAGAGGGACTGAAAACTCATGCATAATCCTAGTGGCTAGACAGCAAGACTCAGTGTGTCTCTGATTTAACAATGGAATTTACCCTTTCTTTATTGATGAATGAAGATCCCATTCCTTATGCATGCTCTGGTATCACCATTTGCTTCTACAGAAAAGTAGATATCCCCAGCCCAGCTGAACTACGTGTAGAGAAAAAAAGACTCCGCTGATACTGTCTTCTGTTTCCATTTTATTCCTAGCTGCTTCCTGCTTTCTTTTCTTGGTTCCCGTTCACCAATATTAGAAATCAGTCATCCAGAAGTTGCAGAATTTCAATATTTGCTCACATGCCCTCTCTTATAGGGGCTGATCTGCCTCTACCAATAACACCTTGAGAGGCCACAGTTGCTTGTTGGGGTGAGTAAGCTCACTCCTCATGTCAAGGCATAGACAGACAGACTGGAAGATGTTGGGCAGACGTACTCTGCATCAATAGAGGGTCCTGGATGTATGCCTGGGAGAGAAGAAAGTGAAATGACCAACTGTGGTTCATGGCCATGGACTCGTTATTATTTTGGAACTAAGGCCATAAGCCCTGATGTTGCATATCTTCAGCATGGCACCTTCAGTGAAGCTGTACCAGTTTCCACAGGCTGACGAGTTACTACAGTGTCTTAGTAACTGTGTGCCTATTCCTTCCTCTGCAGGTGGTCACCATGACAGGGAGAAGATGGGGTAGATTTTCACAGCAGAGTTCAAATTTACTGGCTGGCATTAGAAGAAATAACCCTAAGCTTGCAGAGGCAGGGAAAGAGTTAAGAACTGGAATTCCAGTTTGGACATCAAGGGCAATCATGACTTTTACTACATCCTTCTGCCCAGCAAGTATAGTAACAAACTGGGTGGATGACGATCTCTCTCTGTTTGTAGAGACTGAAAATTATGGTATTTGCATGGCAATAAACTGTTGTGGGAATAAAAACAGCTCTCAGATGTGTACTGCTGGCAAACAGGAGGACTCTGAAAAAAGGGATCACGTAAGGATTTATGTTTTGTGGTGCAGAAAATGACAGTAAAATATATTTTTTAAAATGCCAGTATTCTTACCTGGTACCATAGGCACGCTCTGCTTCTTCATGGTTTCACCCCACTGCACAGTATTTCACACTCTGCAGAGGAAGTACACTTTCTTTGCAGAATGAGAGCGTGACAACTTCTCTCTCATCCTCTGCCCTGGAGGCTTGTTAAAAGGAGGCAGAATAACTGCATCTGGAAAGTGACTGGCTAAATTACCCAGGAGCCAAGGAATGGGGATAGAGTGGAGGGGGCTGACGTACGGTTTGTGGGTTACTCTAGCTATTTTCTCAAATGGCTCATCCCATGAAACTATGATGGGGTAACCAGAGGGTTACTCTGCTTTTAGTCACAATTCAGGTGTTGCCCCTGGGGATCTCTGTGCACTGAATATGGTCTGTTTTTCCTGAGGAAAGACTATAATTAAAATACTCTTTAAGCTCTCCTGTATATATATTCAGCCTCTGAGGAACCTCCACAGGCAAGTGCCCAGACATAGAACTCCTGGGATTTCATCCATTGGATCACAGACAAATATGTCTCCTAGGGCCATACGTGGTTTTTTCAATAAAGGTCTTCTGCACCAGAGCTGTCAGGAGAATAGAGTGAGGGGGATGGACATAGTGCCCTGAGGGGACGCTGGGCATGGCATGCCCCATAGCAACCAAGTCTTTCTGGTGGTCAGGGTGCCTGAGTTGGGGCTGCAAGACCTCCCCATGGCAGTGGCTAGAAGCCGAAGGGGAATTTCTGCATCCAGAAGGGAGCCAGCTTTTCATAAGGAAATAATCTCATACGACAGTGTGATGGATTTGTGTGCATGTATATCCTTGGCTGCTGGAGCCAGTCCAAGCTACGTGTCTGTGTGCCATAGGCCCTCTGTGGTTCAGAGCAAACAGAGGATCCCTTTCAGCCTACGTGGTGGGGAACTGTCCTTCTGGCATGCGGCATCCCTCGGTCATGGGTCATTTCCCAATCTGAGAGTTTTGGCTTAACAATGCTCTGGAAAGAGACTTTGATTTTTGCTGGCTTATACTTGTGAAATCTCTGGAGAAAGAATGGTTGATTTTGTGCAGTTATGCTTAATTAATTTAATTTGGTAATGTCAGAATTTTATTGGTGAAAGCCGTTTTTCTCTGGTGTAACCCAAAGAACCTGCCAGCGCTGCTCTAGTCTATACCTACACTGATATAAAGTGGTGCTCAGGATCTGACTGGTGTTCTTTGCTCTTGCATGGAGGGGTCTGGCAAAAAATATTCATCCACTTCAGCCCAGACACGCTTCTCAAAGAGAAAGAGCCACGGGGTGCGTGGTGACTGTGCCGGCAGCCATTCCTGGGGTGAAGCCGTCTGCTCCAAGTGGGAAGGAGCAGAAGGGCTCCCTGCCAGCAGAGCTGGCGTGGGCCGGTGGCGTGGACTGAGCCATCTCTGTTCCCCACTCTGCGGCCACCCTGGCCTCCCTCTTTCCCAGTAGTTACGTCAGAGCCTGTGCACTTTGCCAGTAGGTCTGATACAACTGACTAAAAGCACCATTTTCCTGGTAAAACAAACACAGACTCCTTTTTAAAAACACCTTTTGATACTTTATGAGCAGGGCTGGTATATGTAACCTATCAAGCCCAACATATGGCTTATTATGACATTTAGCTGATTAAAATAGTCTAGACATAAGCTTGAGATTTCAAAAATGTTTAAGCTAAGTCCGAAATACATTTTAATGTACAGTAGATGTATACTGCAATTTAGGCCACCTGTGTCCCTGTAGGAATTATGGAGCAGGAAGTACTTTTGACTCAAGAAGTGTGTCTGAAAATTGAGGCTGTAAATTAACAACAGCTTGTCTATTAGATTATTTCACCCATAAAGGAGTCTGTATATTTCTAAATGCCTCGTGATTTTCAATACCTTGCTGTTGTTACTTTTATTAAAGAAGGAGGTTGGCAACAGTCTGGACATCTAGGTTGAGCACATTTTTAGAAAATCATGGAATAAATAGCAGCAGCCAGCCAGACGGTGGTGAAGCATACCTGTGGCCACAAGAGGAGGAAACCCCAGGTTGGCCTGTTAGTGGGCATAGTGGTGCCGGTGCTCCCTGGCATCCAGGAGATTCAGCCTAGCTTGTTTCAGACACTGAGCTGCTGCTTGTTGGCCATTCCAAAACCAAAGGCAGGGTGCTGTGTACACACCACCATTGACCATCTCTCTAAAAGGTCAGATAATTTACTTCTTTGTCGCCTTCCTGGTCTCACTGCATAACATCACATCATCATCTTGCCTGCTTCTCTCTTTTATTTTTTCTTTCTTCCAAGACTTTGGACTGTTTATGGTTGCTCAGCTGTCCCTGGAAATGCCAGAATAGGAAAATAAAAGAAAAAACAATTCCTGTTACATGATCTGTCCCAAGCTTCCCTGGAGTGGCTTTCAAAGTGGGGAGCAATGAATCCTGAACACTTCAGAGAGGGAGCTGTCTCTACAGATTCCTAGTAATCACAGAATCACAGAGTCACAGAATCACAGAACCACTAGGTTGGAAGAGACCTTCAAGATCACTGAGTCCAACCCAGCCCTAACACCTCAACTAGACCATGGCACCAAGTGCCACATCCTGTCTGTTTTTAAACAAAATCTTCTTTTAGTAAGGGGCATCACATAAGGCTGAATAACTGTCAGGACATCAGCAGGGGGAAAGGGCTGGGAGAAATAACTACAGAGACATTTCCATGAGGAGGAAGTTATGGCACAGAATATGCATTCTCTCCCCAGTAAATTGTTACATAATTCCTATTTTGCTGGGCAATTTTGCCATGTATGTTAGACCTAATGACTTGCACAGCGCATGTTCTATTCAGTCTGGTCACTTCGCAAGGGTCTAGATACATTACCCCTCTGTGGTTCATCCTCAGGAGAGGTCTGTACCTCCCTCCTGGACACTCCTGTCCTGCTGAACAGAATAACACCTTGGCTGGAGTATGGGATACTGTTTCAAGGACAAGAAAAATGAAACCATCAGCACAACTCATGGGAACTCTCTTGAAGAACATAGGGCTGAGGTTAGGTAGCTCCTACTCTGATGGTCTTGTAACACCCCATCTGCAAGGTGGGTCAGTAGGCAACTGGCAGGTGAAGGTGATGGAAGATGTGTCCCTGCTCTGGAACTGGGCTAAGATACAGGTGTCAGTGGAACAGCCAGGGCTACTTGATGGTGGAAGGTGCTTGTTTTGCGTGCAGACAGGTCTTCCTGTGACATTAGAGTTTGTGGCAAGTGTTTAGGCTGCCTGCAGCACAGATACTCTAGCAGCCTGTCTGATATGCAAGAGCTAAGTGCAGAGCCCAGGTTATCTGAGATGCTTCAGATAGAAATTGGCTGCAGCCAAGTTGAGGCAAATACATATGCAGAAAACCTCAAACTCCTCTGAATCTTTCTCCTCTTCCCTGGTTTCTCCCTTTTGCACTCCCC
Source organism: Anthoscopus minutus (assembly GCA_013399455.1). Taxonomy (NCBI): domain Eukaryota; kingdom Metazoa; phylum Chordata; class Aves; order Passeriformes; family Paridae; genus Anthoscopus; species Anthoscopus minutus. The sequence continues at coordinate 25,735 of VWYI01041617.1, forward strand.
TTGCCTTTCTGGCTTGGTGTTGCCCCATCCCTGTTCTCCCAGGCTTGGTCCATCTAGCATGTTGGTTGTTAAATCACGGCTGAGCAGTCCTGCCAGCATGCTGGGTTCCATCTGACCACCCAAAAGCCTCTCTCTAGCCTTTGAATCCATGAATGAAAGTGAGCCAGATGGAAGGGAATATTCTGGCTTTGCTGCAGGGTACTTGGTGTCACTGTGTCAAGCACAACGCGTGGTTGCTTCTCTGCTCATGCAGATGGGTCAAATGGGCCAGAGTGGGCTGCAGCCAGAGCCTGCTTGCACCACAGCCTGGGCAGTGGGCAGGGAGCAGGGGCTGCTCCCTGGGTGATGATGGACCCCAGTGGGGAGCAGGGCTGCAACGATGCTGGAAGACCAGGAGCAGTTGCCACTCTGGATCTGTTTCTCGCATCCCAGAATGCCACGTACTAAACCAATTAAGAGAAGCTCTGCACAACGCAGGGTTTTTAAGGGGAAATATGAATGTAAGGATACAGCATTCCTAGATCAGAGTGGAGAAATAGCAGAGGGTAAATTAAGCACAGCTGGAATGAGCATAAGAAATAGATTAATTCCACAAGAATTTTTTTTCTTTCCATTCTTTAAAAATTATGGGAGCTAGGAAAACTAGCACATCTTAATTCCACTTGGTATGCAACCCTTTAGTCCTCTATCCTCTATCAGCCAGCATGCACTGAATTCAAGTGCAAGCCATTCACCCTACAAACCCTTGGTGTGGGACCCCTCTTCCACCCACCCCTGCACATATCCTTCTCTCCTCTCCTCGTGCTGCTGTGAGGACAAATACTATGGACAAGGGAACTCTGGAAAATATATCAGGAAATTACTTGCTTAGGTGTTGTGATACTGGTTCAGAGAAGAACAGAGCTCATCTGCAAGAACTATGTCAGGTTCTCCTTCAAAAATGCTTGTCAGAGAAGGGATCACCCTTCAGTTCTGAGGCTGCACAGAACTTGATACGATGGTGTCTTGTTCTATGGCTCAGGTGTTCAGTTTAATGCAACCTGTACAGTAAATAAAAGTGGAGCTTGTGGACTGAGGCTCACCAGCTACTTCTGCTGTGGCTGATACTCAGCTTTTCTTGGTTCTAGGCACCTTATCACAAGGTTGGGCAGGACTTGTGAAATCCTGACCTTTGTCTGGGTGCTCCTGAATTATGGATATATTGCTCTCTTTCCTGCTGGATCCCACGTATGGGCAAGCCCATCTGACCATTGTTCAGGGCAGGGATCAGCTTCACACTAGTGCCTGTAGGGCCTGGAGTGTACTCTAAGAGGGTTGATGAGTCCAGGGATCTGAGTCCAGAGAGGTTGGGTGGAGGCAGCTGGTGCCCACAGTTGCCCAAAGCTGCAGGAATATGCATCATGTTCCCCTGCCCGTGGTGTGTGGCCACAGGCTGCAGCAGAGCCTAGCAGCTCGAGGCACTCCCTGTACCAGGATGTACTGGCCCCTTGATTCAGGCAGCCACTGGCTCCCATCCCACCCCTCGATCCCTCAGGCCTCTGGGATTTTGCCTCTCCCAGGAAGGTCTGTCCTTGGGTTGGGGCCAGGCTGTCAGGTACTGCCCCCACCACCAAAGGGCTGAGGAAGGCTAAGCCCCACAACTCGGCAAAGGCACCCTCTCAGGGATGGCTGGGCTGCAGCAGTTCTGGCTTAAAAAAAGGCGGAAGATAAAAGAGTCAGGAAGAGGATAATTCTGGATGCTTATTGTAGGCACTGCAAAAGCAGGAAAGGGTTTGAAAGAACAGATGAAGCCTGTTGCCATAACATACAAATTGGTACATCAACCAGTGCTGGACAAGAAATGCAAGTCATGGCTGGCACTCGACTCTTACCTCATATAGCTGCTGGGTAAGAGCATAAAGGATAGCCTTGATTTTGAATCTCTTGGCTTCTCTTGTATTGCAGCCATAATACTAAGTAAATACATGTTTTCTGGGAAGCTATTTTCTTTTTCTCTTTGGCAATGACAATTTTTGTTGTTTTTTTATTTAATAAAATAACATATGGTCATAGACTGAGTATCATTTGCTCAACTATATAGATGACTTTATTGGAACTTGTCCAGTCTTCAGTTAAAGATATATTTAAGCAGGTATCAAATACAGTATGTATTTAAAATGAGCTGAATAATCCTTAAGGCATTTCGAAAATGGTGTTTAAGAAAAGTCTGTTCACAGTATATTTTGCTAATTACCCCCATACTGCACAGCTAAGTATAATGTCTCCAGTGATGCACTTAGCCTATCACAAATATTAAACTCAGCAGGTATGTATGGAGTCCCAACCAAGAGTATGGGATGGATAAAAGGCCCTCTGTGAGGCCAGGAGGCACGGCTGCATTTCCGAGGGTTTCAGGGCACCCCTTGCACTCTGTGGCATGGTTTGACACTGGCCAAATGCCAGACACTCACAAAAGTAATTTGCTCACCACTTCCTTGCTCTCAGCTGGGCACAGGAGAGGAAAAGAAAAAAAAAATTAACAAAGGGCTCATGAATTGAGAAGAGGATTGGGAGAAAACACTCTAAGGGCAAAATTGGTTCAAATTTAAAAGTATAAAGTAAACTTATTAACAGAGTCAGAGGAGGATAATGAGAAGTATAATAAGCCTTTAAAACACCTGTTTTCCCTCTCAGGCTTCTTCCTACTGACAGTGCAGGAAGACAGGGTGTGGGGGTTTGGCCATTTTATCACTCGAGATCTTCTGTTCACTCAGGGAGAGGAGTCTTTGCTGTGCCATGGGATCCCTCCCTTGGGCAAACAATCTTCCCAAAACTGGTGTGGCATGGGTCACTCATCCATGGGGTGCAGTCTTTTAAGGATAGCCTGCTCTAGTCTGGAAGCAAGGGCACTCTCTCTATTCAGGTCTCCCACGGGATCACAGCTTTGGCATCCACCTCCTCCAGTGTATTTTTCCCACAGTTTGTGAGTGGATCTCTGCATCTCCCATGGACTTAATGCATCACAGGGGGACAGTTTGTTTCACCATAGTCTCACCATGGCTTGCAGGGGAATGTTGGCTCAGACGCTTGAAGCACCATCTCCCACCATGTTGATTTTCCTCTCATGTCCTCACCTCCTCCTCGTCTCTGACCAGAAGGAAACCTGCTGCTCATAGGTACCATTGCCAACAAGTTCCACTAATTTAAAGACTTCTGCAGAATCCTGCAGTGCCGAGAGGCTGATCTTGTTCAGGTTCTGCACTGAAGAGTCGCTGGCCATGTTTGCGCTGCCGGCCAGGCCCCGCCGGGCCCGCGTGGGCAGGGATGGCTGCCACAGCGCTGGCTCTTTACTGCCTCTTCATGTGGGCACCGGGAAGGGGAAGTGGCGTGGCTGGATTGGGGTGCCAGGCAGGCAAGGGTCGCTGCAGGCCTCGCCGAGATGGCGGCGGCAACAGCACACCGCCAGGGGCTGCCCCTGGAAAAAATCTGTGCTTTGGCTGCTTGGATTTTCTTCTTAAATATTTCATCACAGAGGCATTACCAGCCTCTCTAATTGGCCCAGTAGCACGTCTGTCTTCAGAACCATCAGAGATTGGCTCTGTTAAACATGGTGGAAGATTCTAGCAGCTTGTCACAGAAGCTATTTCTGTGGCCCTCCCCTGCTATCAAAAACCAGACTGTGCCAAATCAACACACTCTGATGGATGCCCTGGAACAGCATCTGGAGCAGCCCTTTGAGCTGTGTCAGGCCATCCTCATACTCTTCATGCTGTCCTCCCCATGCATGCCTTTCCTCCTCCCCGTCCTTGCTCTATCCTTCCCACTGCTCTCCCTCCTTACCTCCAGGGTCACTGGCTTGAGAGGGCCGGAGTCACTACACCATTCCCAAGCCAATGGGCAAGCTGTTTTACAAGGATAATATTTCCTAGCAGAAGGGCTCTGATGCCTTAAAACATTTCTTTTTGTATCACCTAAGCAGCATAAGGAAGCCTCAAAGAAGAAGAATTGAAACTACACTTCTGGAGTGAAAGGATATAAATATATCATAATATGATATACTGTTGCTGAATTTTAGCACATTAGACTCTGTTTCTTGCACTTACCTGAAGACACTGCCTTTGCTGGTTCCTGCTCAGTATGGTGGGCCCTTGTGAAACCTTCCAGAGCAATAAGAGAAAGATTTTGCAAGACTGGCAGGAAGTTTAAGGGATGTTCAAAGCAGGCATTGTAGACTTCAAACAAAGCTGTGCAGATAATTTAGACTTCAGAACTGTAATTAGATAGAAGAAAATGTATGCTGTGATAAACCCAGCTGCTGTTGTCATAGCATGTGACTGATATCATGGGCACAAGGCCAGGACAAAAAAGGTCACAGCCATGGTTAAAATGCTGCCTTCTAAAATTCATCAGATCGGATGTGCATGTTCAGGATAATGAAACGCTGGTTCAAATACTCCTCTCACCTCATTTGAGGAGGCCAGGCCAGAGCTGCCCCTTACAACTTGATTGTTCCCTGTGCAAAACCTAGTCAGAGACTTTTCACAACCATGTCTGACTACAAGCTGTGCAAAATATGAGCGGGTCCTGATAAGGTGACCCATTTGCAGCAGCATAAATTCTGCTTATTTTATCCAAAGGAACCTTCTGTCGTGGCAAATATCATTGCATGGACCTTGATCAATGACACTTCTAAAGCTTGGATCTTGCAAGCACTTCATGACCTTTGTAATACAACAGAGAAGTATCCAAAAAGATGTGAATGTCCAGTGATTAAGACATTGTATAATCTACACTGTTGTCAAGAGCGAACAAAAAACTCCATCCATGGTAGGATTTTGGTGTAAAAAAATGTAAGAGTCACAGTGAGATCACTAAGAGACATTCAATTTGAAGATCTTATTTCTCCAGTCAGACTTAAAATTGTTGCCAGGTTGAAGTAAGATAGATTTAAAAAGTGTGGCATTTAGCATCAGAACAGAAAATGAAGCAGTCATGCTCTCACCTTATCTCTGACATAAGCTTGCTTTGGCAAACTTGATATGTCATCTAGAGTGTTAATGTCTTAATTTTGCCATCTGTAAAATGGTGATGCCTATTAGGTTTTGTGAAGGGGCATGGGTGATGTATGTTTAGCAGCTGATAAATGTAAAATTCCTATTTGGATAAAATACACATTTAATTGTATAAAATTTCAGTGACAAATCAGTGAATTAAAAAGTCTGATTGCCAGGAAGGCAGGGGCTGTGGACCTGTAAGGAGTGCGACCTGTAAGCCTGTAAGTCAGTAGTGAGATGTGATGGTAGGACTTTATTTCTGGTTTTAAATGTCTTTCTTTTCTCTCTTCTCTGATTCTCTCTCTCCCTTTTTTCTTAAAAAAAAATCAACCCTAAATTATATCTTAGGGTTTTGAAATAGCATCAAAGGCATAGTTGGAATGCTTATAAATAGCTGTATCTTTTCTTGAAGGTGTGGTGTCCCAGTTTATTTGAGGACTGATGTAGGGAGGCATTGTGAGCCTGGGGCTGTGGATACTTCATGGGGCTGGCTCCCTGGCAAGGCCTGTGCTCATCCTCCTTGCTCACTAGAGTATCCAGACCCTGCTTCTCCATGGCCACTTGTTCTGCCCTGCTGGCAGCCTTTGCCACCCACCCTGGGGCATGCTTATGTATGTGCAGGTTTGTCCCAGTGCCTTCCTCCCTTGCCATCCAGTGTTTGTCTCCCCAAACCCTCCCCTCCTTCCTCTCCAACTCACAGCTCCACTGGATCTCCACTTTCCCCTGGCTTCAGACACAGGGGCAGAGTGCAGTTCCTTCCTGCATGCCTCCTTAGGAAAGATCTAATAACATGTCCTCCCACTCTGTGGGGGTCTAGAGGCTCCACAGCCACATCCCTTGGAGCCAGCCCTGTGGCTGGCACTCTGTCCCAGTGCCACACGCAAGGAGCTGGCAGCGAGCTGTGATCACAGGGGAGATGTGTCAGACAGCAGGGCAAAGCCTTTTCCTTGAAGAAAAGCACTGAAGGGGTATGGATGTTGATCTGCAGAAGGATCTGTGCTGTCCACAGCCCGGGGGAAGGTGGCTCCCTGGGGATGGATTGGGAAAAGCCATGGGATGGCATCTCGTGGCATGGCAGCACAGGGGGCAGGCTGCTGGAAGAAAAACCCAGCGTTTCTTGGCTCAGTCCATGGAATGAACTGTAACCACCAGCCTATAAATGAGAAAATCCAAACAAACAAACAGAAATAAAACCAAACACAAAAAAAAAGAAAAAGGGGGCTGGGGGGAAAGGGGAAAAAAAGGGATCCAGGATGGTGCAGCTCTGACTCTGGGCCTTGTCGTCTTCTAGGACTGTTGAAGCGACTGGGTGGTTCTTCAGATTCCTGTGGTCTGAACACACACCCTAGTCATCACTGAGATGAGCACGGAAAAAAACAGTAATGAAAGAGGGCTCTGATTTATTTCCTGATAAAATAACCTTTGCTCTCAAAGGCTAACATTTCAGCTCCAGCTTGCAGAGAATGATCTTTTATTTCCATCCATCAAAGCCTACATCGTACTGGATATCCAGAGTATTCTTCACACACAGCCATGTGTTGGCCAATGAAGGAAAATTACTACCTATAACTTTTTTTTGTGAGGGAGGAGAAAAAGGAGGGGGGCTGAAGTCTGTATTAAGGACTGAAATAATTACTATCCATTGCAACCCTGTGCCCACAGTACAAGGAAAATTGCTTAAAAGTACTCAGCAAGCCAAAAAGGTTTTTCTACAGTGTAAATAATCTCAGTGTTTTTTTTCAAGCCTTTGATTTGAATCACCATCCAAATAATTCCTTTTTTATTTTTGCCCAGGTCAACATCTTGAATGAGTATTCAGGGCCTTCCCGCTCTGCCTCTGTATTAGATAAATACCAGTACATCACATTTTTGTCCATTACTGGTGTCACTTGGTGTGAGGTAAGAGCCTGCAGTGTTGACTGAGAGTGACAAGAGTAGCAATTAAGATTTCCAGTTCACATGGATGATTTCCCACCACATTGTGCTGCAAATGGCTACAGGGAACTGTCGGCATAAGTGAGTTAAAAGCAAGGCAGATGTTTATTTGCAATCAAAACATTAACTGAGCTTGATACCAGATGAGGCAGAGGCACCTGCTCTGCAAAGAAACTTTGAAATAACAAGTCGTTTTTCATAGAACAGAGCTTGTTCCAATGTATTTTTATGAAAATATAACTTTTTAATGTCAGTGGTCTGCACTTCATAGAACAAAGCAGTGTTCATATGATCACCTGAATGAGCAATGTGAGCAGCAAGCCCCAGTGGATGACAGATCAGGGTTCACATGGCCCGATGCCTCTGTACTCCCTCTGGCTAAGAGTGCCATCTTGGGTAATGCCAGCCCTGGGTAATGCCAGAGTTTTCCCTGGGTTCTGATGGTAGATTTGTGGATGTTTTAGAGCACTCTGAGAGGGCACATTTTCCTCCATTCTGTTAGCCCTGAGCTTTCAGTGGGTTGGCAGAGCCCCTCTAAAACATGGGGTTGCTGGTTTTTACAAAGCTCTGTGAAGAGTCACTGTAGCAAGAAGCTTGTGAAAGCAGCAAGGGACTATTTTTCTGTGAAGGTGGATAGAGGATGTTCATGGGTGCATGCACTGCAAGTCATCCAGCATGTGGGAACAAATGTTTTTATCTACAGAGATTAGCACACAGAAGTAAAGGCAAGAGGAATGCAGTATCACAGAATCACAGAATGACTAGGTTGGAAGAGACTTCCAAGATCACTAAGTCCAACCCATGCCCTAACACCTCAACTAAATCATGGCACCGAGTGCCACATACAGTCTCTTTTTTTAAATACACCCAGGGATGGTGACTCCACCACCTCCCCAGGCAGACCATTCAAATAATTTATCACCCTTTGTGTAAAAAACCTTTTCCTAATATCCAACCTATATTTCCCTTGGTGCAGCCTAAGACTGCGTCCTCTCGTTCTGTCAGTGCTGCTTGGAGAAAGAGACCAAGCCCCACCTGACCACAACCTCCTTTGAGGGAGTTGTAGGGAGTGATGAGGTCACCTCTGACTCTCCTTTTATCCAGGCTAAACAACCCCAGCTCCCTCAGCCATTCCTCACAGGGTTTGTGCTCCCAGCCCCTCACCAGCCTCGTTGCCTCCTCTGGACATGCTCAAGTGTTCCAAAATCCTTCCCAAACCGAGGGGCCAGAACTGAGCACAGCACTCAAGGTGTGGCCTCACCAATGCCCAGCACAGGGGAAGAATGATCCCTGCTCCTGCTGGCCACACCATTCCTGACACAGGCCAGGATGGCACTGGCCTCCTTGGCCACCAGGGCACACTGCTGGCTCATGTTCAGCTGCTGTCACCAGCACCCCCAGGTCCCTTTCTGCCTGGCCACTGTCCAGCCACACCGTCCCCAGTCTATAGCATTGCAGGGGTTATTGTGGCCAGAATGCAGGACTTAGTGCTTGGACTTATTAAACGTCATCCTATTGGACTCTGCCCATCCATCCAACCATTCCAGATCTCTCTGCAGAGCCCTCCTGCCTTCCAACAGATCAACACACACTCCCAAGTTAGTGTCATCTGCAAATTTATTCATGAAAGACTCAATATCCTCATCCATGTCATCAATAAAAATATTGAACAGAACTGGCCCCAGCACAGACCCCTGAGGGACATCATGACCCTAAGTCTCTTGACATCATCAGGTATTTCCTTTTTTTCCAGAAGCTGGGCTTTGATTTTTCCTTGGAGAGCTCATTCTATCATAAGCTCAGAGAAGGTTCAGAAAGGATGAGATGAAGGAGTAGGAAGACTTCTGTGCAGATGAGTGGAGTAATACTGCCATAGGTCACCAGTAGGCACTGACAGCCCCAAAATTCCCCAGACCCCCTGAAGAAAGCACAGATTTATTTCCTTTGAGTTAAAAAGAATAACATCTCGTAGCTAGCAAATATTATAGAGATATTTCCTATGAGAGCCAGCCACAGCAAAGCACAGTGACCCGTTACCTTGAAGCAGAGCCATAGGATTAAAGGTCAACCTCCTGTGTGGGTGCCTCCAGCAACAGTCAGTGGGAGTTTTAAGGGCTGAATATCCTCACTGCAGTCAGTTAAGGCTTTGAGAAGGCAAGCTAATGTTGGTTTTATTATGAGACAATATAATAATGGTATGGGCCATCCATCCATTAGCATATCTACCTTGGCTATAGGGAAACATTCATGTCCCAAAACAGAATCGGTGAAAAAAATTGCAGTATAACAGAAAAGAGCCATAATTCCCTCATTTTCAAGTTCTGGTGTTAAGGATCTACAGGATTATTTCCCAGTTCTCAGCTAACCATTCCTCCCAGCTCTTGTTGTAAGCAGTTTTCACATAGCCTGACTTCGCTCAAAGTGTACCCTTCATCCACAAGGACCCCATAAAAAGTATTAGGCAAAGATTAAACATTATAAATGTATAACCAGCTCATAAAATGAGTTTTAAATGCTAAGCATGAAAGGGTGGATTTGCCTAAGGGGGCTACTCTAAACTCCATTGACTCAGGGAAACTTGTTCCTTGAGAGACAAATTTATCACTACAGTTTATTTGTATTTCAAGAGGAACCAGTGGAGGCTGGGGCTTCATTGTGTGGAGTGCAGCTCAGACATTCAATAAGAATAAATTCTCCCTGAATATTTTTTGTCAAAACCAATAGGAGAGACCTAGGCTAATAATAATATAAGATCTATTCACATTTCACATCTGGAAAACTGAGGATCTTCAGGATGACAGACTTTGCTGAATGCATGCTGGTGGTCCTATAAAAGCAAAGGGGCTCAGTGCAGTCCTAAAACATGTCCCACTGCAGATCCTTAGCAGGATCAGCCCCTGAACTGCTCTTTCAGGTGATTAGTACAAGGCCTGAGCCCTCTGCACTGGTCCTACTTCATATGTCATTTGTCTTCTTATGGCAGACTGCTTTTTAAATTGAGATTCAAATTGAGATTCAAAGACAAGAGAGAATAATGCTCCTGGGAAATCACCTTCTTTCACAAGGGCAGACAAGGATCTAGGCATTGGCTGAAGAAGCAAAATTCTGCATTATGTGACTTAAACAACCAGAAGAGAAATGCAGCCACAAAGACTGCAGGAAGAAGATACACTTTTTAATGAATGATTTGAGTACAAGGTTGGTGAGAAAAAAAAGTCCAGAATGGAGACAGACCTATGTTTATAGTCCTTAATAGCTGACCTGATTTTTCAGGCCTGCCAAAGATGTGAGAGCTTTCCCAGAATGATTTATTTTACACCAAACTCCTCAACAAACAGCCTCTATGTCTGTACAGTTTGTAACCAAAGAAGCATTGATAATTGCCTATGTCAAAAGAAGAGTTAAATTTTGCATTAAATTCCAAGACTTTCCATTCCTCTAGGCTAGCTAACATTTCCTATCATCATCTGACTAGAGTTTGTTTTCATGTTTCATTTTCTTTTCTATTGATGTATTAGTCTGGTAGACTGAGTTTTCTCAGAGGGTGAACTTTTGTGCAGGTTTCATTAAAAATATTTCACAATACCTCTCTAAAATGTGATCTGTGCTTTTCTGCTGATTGGAAATGGTGCAGCAGCTTGTTAAAACATGTGCTTTTGTATTTCATCAAAACAGATATTTTTAAAAATGGAAATATCAACTATTATGTTCCTCTGTGTAGATTAGAGTGAGCTTTTTCAAAGTGTCAATAGAATTACTTTGAACCTGATTCTCTTGCCAGGTGTACCTCAGTAAATAAGAAGAAATTATTCTGAAATCAGTGGAATTATTCTTATGAAAAACTTGAATGTTTGATTTAGCAAGGGTCCTTGTTTTTTATTATATATCAGCCAGGCTGTCTAAACTGTCCCAGAGCTGCCTGTTAGTAGCATATATTTAACTAGAATATTAATGAAGGAAAAAGTCTAATTACTTGCATGTAATGTATTTCTTTAAAACTTCACAATAGGAAACAACATGTTTCACATTACCACTTACCTCCTCGAAGGCAAGAGTTGTTCCAGTGGTTAGACTGTGTGAGAAATTATGTTACATACCACCACGGAGCCTCATGTATCTCTAAGCAATCTGAAATTCTTTAAATCTGCAGATCAAAATGCTGTTGTGTATTACAACAAGCTGTGCTGTACCATGCTGTCTCCTCTAAAGTCAGAGAAAGAGATGAATAATTCACCAGGGTGCTTTTTAATTTCTAAAATAAATACTTCAGTGCTGTTCATTTTAATGGATATTGTAGAAGGGAACTAGCTGCAGAATTTGAGTGTTCTTATCATTGCATCAGAGTAAATACTTTGCACTTTTTGTCTCAATGATTTGTGTTCTTTGATTATGGTTTCTGAAGCTGTCTAGAATCTTGAGACTTGTTACATTTGTCTGCTGCCAAGTCACTCAACTACTTCTTTCTGTTGGATAGGCAATCTTGTGCCTGCTCAATACAGGTATTGAAAATCTCAAAAAACACAGGTAGGAAACAGTGTCATACATTCACATCCTGACTCTTGTCTTCCTGGGTTAGCCTGGAACTGGAGGCCTCCTGCAGTGCTAGGGTAAATTTTCACTGCTGGACTTTTCTCGGGAGATGGATTGCTTATTTCAGCTTCTTGACTGACTCATAATTATGGTGATTATGTTCTACTCATCCAAAATTCTCCTATATAAGAGCTTCATTCGAAAACAGTCTGCTTTCTTCTCTTTTACTAGAATGAAAGTATTAGAATAACCTGCAGGTGCAAATTTTTGCTAAACCAAACTCACAGGTAGGTGGGAAGTTAAAAAATGATGCAAAGGCTCCTCTGTCCACTTCTCCTGGGTTATGTAAACATCAGAGAACAAAGGTTTCAGGGTCATTATTGTTGTTCTGATCTCTTAGCAGAGGAGATCTGGTTGGAGAACAGAATTTCTTTTCAGGGGAAATTTGACTCCTTCAGATTTGTTTTTGTTGTCAATGAGAAATTTAGTTCTTGGTTTTCTCACAGATCATTCATCAAGGGAAAAAAATAAAGGAATCATTAAGACATATCACAGTATTTTATTTTCATTTTGGGAAATATATTTTACTCTGGTAATATGCAAATATCTTGTTTTGATATGCTGAAGATATTTAGTTTTCCAGAAAAAAAAATAAGAACAGAGACCAACTCCTTTCTTTCTGATTTCTTTGGAGATTGGTGTATTTGTCAAAAAAAAATTTTTTTCATTAAAAGAAAGCCAAATTTTCCAAAGATAACTGTACTGTGGAAATATTTATTAATCCAAATTTACTTTTGCTATTGCTGAATGTTGCTCAGATTGTATCATGGTCCAGTTTTCAGCCAGCAAGTGAACCAATCTCTATATCCCTACCTAAGTGTGTGTATATACATTGTACATGTACACACATGTATGCACAGAACCAACTTTTGCCCTCAGCTACGTATGTTAATCCCAGTGGAGATTACCACTGTCATTGTGCACATATGAATGAAAGTAGAATTTGGCTCAGGATTTGTAATCAATATATGAGGCTTACTGAGTGATTTGAGATGCTCGGAGAAAGCTGTTACATAAATGTTAGTCATTATTATTTGTAATAATTACCTACAGCTGTAACTATGGCAAGCCTCCATATAAAAACAGCTAGCCCCTGACATATGGCTTCTGTGCTTCAGCTCCAGATTCCACCAAAGTGCACAATAAACTCTTTCTTTAAAAGCATGTGCCTGAAGGGAACATGTAACCTCTGGCACACGATTGCAGCCATAACGACGAGGAGAGAATTATGCCATCCTTATTAGCAGCAGCAGTGTGACTCGCACAGAAAGGAATGGGTGTTGGATTGGACCCTATCATATGAATAACATGCTCCTGAGATGCATTACAGCCATGGGCAATGTAGGCAGCAAATTAAATTCAGGTTGTAACTGGGTCAGGGCTGAAGAACATTTTGTAACCATATTTTTCCAGTGTGGCTGCAGATTAGCTGGATCCTTTTATTCGGGGGGGGGGGGGGGGGGGNTTTTGCTTTTAAACTAAATAAATAAAAATTACAAAAACAAAGCAAAAAACAACCCCCCCCAAAAACCTCCAAAAAACCCAAACCCAACAACCAACTGAAAACCAAAAAAAATCCAAACCAAAATAGCAAAAAAAACCCACTCCAACCCCACAAAGATCCTCCCAAGGCAAACAAAACCTTCCAAATGTCCTCTTACTTTTTCTAGCTTTTCTGACATGGCCCGTACAGACATTTAAAAGATGAAACACAGAAACTGTTGAGCAGCACACAATGCTGCTACTCAATAGTCTCAGGAGGAAGCAAGGAATATGGCATCTGACTGAAACTGCTTGGGAATTTAGGCAAACAGCCTGTAATTGCCAAATTGATTTTGGCCAGAAGACCAGGGCTAACACCCACAATAAGTATAAAGTGCCATGGGATCTTTAATGACCCCACTGCTTTGGACAAAGTTTTACCTTTATTTAATGCACATTTTATGTTTGTGAATAATATACTCCATAAAATATATACAGTCAGGAAATGCCAAACATTGCCAGTTTCCCAAAGGCAATTTCAGAGCTTGCAGAGAACACTCTCAGGCCTTGATTCATGATCGTGTTAAACTTTGTTTATATGAGGTAATCCAATATTTTATTCATTAAAATGCACCATGCACCTAAGAGGAATTAAACAAATGCTTTACTATGCACTAAAATTGTTCTTCCCCCTTCAGTGAGGATTAAGTGGGAATACTCCATGGACCCCTGGACCTTGTGCAGTCAGGGAGGCTGCAGATGCTGCCTCTGCTGACTTCACAGCAACTCTCTGGATCTTCTGCCAGATCCTTGCTGGCAAAGGCAGGGCAGAGAAGACTGGAGAGGGCAGAGGGAAGTTTGTATAATGAGCTGCCCAGGATGCTGAAATGCCCTGGGGTTCTCTTCATCTTTGGGGAGAAGCTGTTATCCAAAGACAGCATATCCTGCCTTGCCTTAGGATGTTTTAAGACTGATGATAGCTGAAGGTAAAGAGATGGTTGGTGCCATACTGAGGAGGAGAGACTCATAGCAATCACTCAGTGTAACATGGCATTAGCTGATTAGTAATGAAATGGGTGAAACATCTGCATTTCTGAATTCAGAGTGGCATTTTCTACAGCTGCTTGGCTTGGGGATTAATTGCCTCTGAGTAGCTATGATGAGAATTCAAGTTTTTCTCTGTGTTTAGTCCAGCTATAAGAGCCCTTTGTGTTATACTGTTGGTAATTTTGCTTGGGTGCAAACAGAACAAGATTTTCAAAAATAGATCACTAAACTTAGGGTCCAAGGACTTTATATGCACACACTTAACTCAGTGATCTGATTAAAAAAAGGCAATCCGAGTGCCCAAGGTCTCCCATATTGTCAGATCTTTAGCCAGGCAAACACAGAAAGCTATAATCAAGACTGTGCAATTATGTATATATTTGTAATTTTAAAGATTATGCTTCTATTCTGGTAATGACTGGGGTTTTGAGCAGTCTTTTGTATTTATTTTTTTTTAATAAGGAAAATGATGGTGATGGTTTCCTGAAATCCAGATCACGTCTCTTTGGGAAAGACCACAGTCTAGTTCACCTAGAGCATCCCGATTTGTATCCTGCTGAGCACAATGTGCAGCAACTGGATTCACTGAAGTCAGTGTCAGATCCTCATCTGCCTCCAGAGGTCCAGTCTCCCATCAGCGCCACGAGCGGCTCAGCTCGGCTGCACTCAACAGAAGGATCAGGTCTGACTGCAAACACCACACATCTGAGAGTCAGGTCTTGTACTTCCACATCACTTTTCATGCATAAATTCCACTGCTTCTAGGAAAATACTAATAGTGACAAAAATCTGCACAATATTTTTGGGATAGAAGTTCTGAGAGCCGACCTGGCATAAATAACTTGTTCTCTCTTTATCTCCTTAAAACCTTTCCAAAGATTCATGAATGAAAAGATCATCTTGTGGCTTGGATTAACATAGGCAAGGAAGAGCCTTCCCCTCAGTGGGGAGGAGCCTAAGTTTTTCTTGTCAGCCCCCATTTCTGGCACAGAACAGCTCTGCACTTAGAACACCATTCGTACTTTTTCAAGGGTCACAGAGTTGCAGTACCTGAGGTGGACTTCGGACACGGATGTTCCATTTGAAAGACGTGTCCCCTGGAGCCTCAGCCTCTGAAAACAACAGCACCCAAACCAACCTCATTTTCACCAACACGTGTGTGTCATCCAGCTACGCTCTTGCTTTGCTGTTGCTTGTTGCAGCCACTCCCTCTTCCTGCCCACCGAGCGCTGCTGGAGGGCAGGGAGCGCTGCCCGTGCTTCCGTGCCCAGCCACTGGAGCTGCTCCCGTTTCCTTTCTAAAGAGACCTTCTTGTGCTGGACTTAGTCTGTGCTTGTGACTCCGTGGCATGCAGCACAGAGGAGGTCAGAGTAGGCAATCTTAATTTATTTGGCCTTGAAACCAATTACTCTCCTCTGTTTCATTAGTCACAGTCCCAGGAGCATTAAGGGGTGTTGCCGTGATGATGTCTGGTGTTGGGAGACTCATACCAGGAAATGAAGGCCAAGGCTGTCAATTTCCAAATTTGATATAAAGCAAAAGGGTGTTTCTGTGAAAATGATCAAAGCGGGAGCTGATCTGGAAAAAGTATTTCTAAATGCATACTTGGAGCAAACAGGCTGTGAGCACCCCTTGCATGGTAGTGATGCTTGAAACAGATCATACCCTTTTTTGAATGTCAAGTCTTCCACATATCATTCAGCAGGAGATCCTCCTAATTAGTTTAGACTTTTCTCTCATGGGTCACACCCTTTATCACTTCCCACTCTGTATGAGCTGACTTATGGAACACTTGGCTTCAGATAGAGTCTCAGTCCTGCTCTTTGCATGCTATTTGCACACAAATTACTTACATCCCAGTATTAGTCACTCTTCTGTTTCAGTGATACATTTTTTTGTACGTTGTGAGTCTGAGGCAGAAGGAGTATCATTTGGGTATGTGAAATCACTCCCAGTGTGGGAATAAGTCCTAGTGCTTGATTAAAAAGTAACACTTCAACACATGTAAAATAACATGGCTCAAGTCAGCCGGATCAGAGCTGGCTTTGCTCCTCTGTGCAGCCCAGGTCTTAATCTGAGAATGTTTGTTAAAGCACTGGAAATACAGGATGAAAAGGCAGATTTGGCATTTCTTGTATCATCCACATAAAAGTATCTTGGGCTGGGGGATAATACCTGTGTCTCTCCAAACCCAAGGGCATGCCTTAATCCCTCCACTCAGACATCACTTTCCAAAACAGGACAATGTCAGGAAGGCTCTTTGTGCCAACCAGCCTTTAATCTTCTGGGCGAGCTGTCTGCTGGGAAGAGGATAAGGTATGAGTTTGAAAACTTCTGGCTAGAGGACAGGACGTGAACCCAGGTAAGTGGACAAGGCAGCTTCTGAAAAAAAAGCCAACAACCCCCAAAAAAGCCTATCCAAAAAATACACTACCCCTTCCCTTCCCTTCCCTTCCCTTCCCTTCCGAATTCCCTGCCCAAATCCACAGCCAGGGATGCTGCCCTGTCACACGGTGTCTTTGCCCCTTCCTGTGTGTTCCTGCCACGTGTGCAGCTCCGGGGCTGGAGCAAGGACAAGGATCTGAGCAGAGGAACAGGGAAAATTCAGCCTGAACATGCAGAGATACCCAAGAGGAAAAACTTCTCCCTGTGCAGTGACCAAGCCCTGGAACAGAGAGCACAGAGAGGATGGAATTTCCTCCCTGGGGATATCACAGAGNTTCCTTTCCTTTCCTTTCCTTTCCTTTCCTTTCCTTTCCTTTCCTTTCCTTTCCTTTCCTTTCCTTTCCTTTCCTTTCCTCCTTTCCCTTTTCTACTTTGTTTCGGCCAAAAACTGCAGTACATGCTGCCAAGTTCAGATATATGGTCAGAGCATTGCCAATTAAGTGGCCATCAGAAGGGACAGAGCCTAGCTCCTGAAAATATTAGTATTTTACCTGGGGTCAGGAAAAAGAGACACACACACACAGAACCTGAGAAACCAGGAGATCTTCTGAACAAATGTTTGATTGCCAGGGAGCTCTTTTTGCAGTGAAATTAATTACATCTAGGACAGGGAGTATCACATCCATGGAAATAATATATATCTGTGTAATATATCTAGATAATATATAATAATCAGGAACTGAGGGATAGAAGAGATGAGGCTTATTGTGTCAACAAACCCTATGCTAAAGTCCCAACATCTGGGCCTCTTCTCTTCTGGAGTCCTGCGGTACGGGGCTCATCCTGTCCCTGCATGTGGAGAAAAGCTTGGGAATGTGAACAGAAAGTACCACACTTGCAGTGCCATAAATCAACAGGCACATAAAAGGAATTAAAAGTGCAGGACTTTTATATTGTGATTTTGGGGACCCCTCACTGGAGAAGATTTTTAAGTACTCAGGCTGACAGTAACACTACATAACAGAGACTGGAAATGGGCCTTACAAAATCATTACTTTGAGATAGCTGTTCACCAGAAACAGCTGGAGATAATTCTTCATATTGCACTTGAAACAGCTATTTCAGTTTAGAATCCATGTGTGGAAGGGAAGGTGACTCTGCAGCTTCTCTGGCATTTTTGTTTTTCACAGCTCACTGTGATCAGCAGTGGGTTTTCCATTGGCATTCAGGTGAAATTATAGCGAAGTAACTACGTACAAAATGTTGTTGGATCTCTGGGCCGCCTGCAATGCCAAGGCTTGCCTAAGGCTCAGAGGTTTTGTCTCTGGGAAAAATTAGGAGGTCTTGACAAATAATTGTAACATGCTGTTATAGAGAATCACAGGAAGGAATGACAAAATCCCCAAATGATTGGGTATTCTGTTCCTTTGTAACATTTTGCTTTTATTAATGCAAATTGTGCTCACATATGTTATCCAGTGGCCAGTTTACTGCATCCTATGTTTGAGCCCCTTGTAACATACATTAGAAACAATACATTGTGCCTATTTTGTCTTCAAAAAAATTCTTCAAAAGGAAGAGGGACATAGAAATATAGATAATCTGCATAGGAACACACATTTTTCTTACGTTTCAACCGAGGAGGGTCACTGTCATATGAGTTCACCTTCTGTTTTGGCTTCCAGTGAATCCCGTGATGCAGAGCAAAACTTAGTAGGAAGAATGAAGTTTTCCACCCCAGATGGTAAATTGGTCCAGTTTCACTTGAAACTTGGCTTTTTTGCAAGTGTTGTTGCACTTGGCCTAGTAGATTATAATGAAATTTCGAACTATGATTGTTTCACTATGTGAATGAAGTACTGGTCATATTCCATTCCTGGATGGAGTAGGACTTTCCAAGCAATTACTTCTCTTATCTCCAGGGGCTACGGTGATATTCCGAGCTTAAAACATGGAGACTGTGACTCTTGGGCTCTCACTCAGTGCCACTACTGGGACTGAGGTAATATGGGAGGGAAGGATTGAAAACAGCCATCCCTTAACACCATGTGGAGCAATGATGTCTTTGTGGACAGGAATGGGAACACTGGATGAAGGGGCTGGTGTGAGAGCTGAGCTGGAAAATGATGGGGTGCAAGAAAAGAAGGTAGAGATCCAAAACTTTTGGGAGTGGTGGGGGCAGAAGCAATTGGAGTGTGAGTGGAGGTGGGACAGCCCCTGGAATGAATGAGAGAGAAGGTGGGTGAGGACATCATAGGGCAAGAAATTATGTGGAGGTAGAAGAGAAGATCTGTGGCAGCAGAGTGCTGGCATTGTATCCCAGCCCAGCTCTGTCCCAGGAGATGGAAACAGGGAAGAGACAAGCAAAGGTGGCAGCTCTGTGCACGGAGTGACTGAGCACTGCCCCCAGGCACTGCCAGCCACAGTGCCCAGGCCTGCGTGGGAGCTCTCAGCTTGTGCCCTCGCAGCCTCCCTGGTACTGCCTGGGGTTTCTGCTGCTCAGCTGGGGACACCCAGCACAGGGCTGAGCTCTTTAGGGCCAGTAGGGGTTGGCTCTGCATGTCAGAGGGCCCTGGGCTTTGCAAGGAGACTGTAGTTTTTACATGTAATAATTTATACACAATAGTTACAGAGTAGCCTGGATGGAACCTTGATCTAGGCCACACTGTAGTTTGCTGACAGGAATTTCATCCCTGACTTCAGTGCCAGAGATGATAGTAATTTTTTCTTGACTTTTGCATCAGCAATTCTATGTTTTGGGATAGGAAATTGAGTCTTGTTCTTCTTGGACATTGAGGAGCCAGAAGATGCCAAGATATTTCTAAGCCCCAGAAGTAGAGGCTATAGAAATTAATCAGAAGCCAAGCCAAAAGCTTCTCTTTTGGACAACTGCAGCTGCCGGTTTCCTCGAGCCCGAGCAGACACTTCTGAATAGGCTGTCCTGAGAACTTTCTGTTTCATCTGGCATATGGGTTTGAGATTTCATACCAGAGTTGCACTGTTTTTGTCCAAAGTTTTATTTTTTCCTTTGCCAAAATTAAGATCCACTCAGAGGTTCTTATCCAGCTAGCTCTCCTGCAGGTGCCAGCACATGACTGGATGCTTTAATGGCTTACTCCTTTTTATAAATGACATGCCGGCCAAGCTCCATTACTGCTCCAGAGAGGTCCAGAGGAACTCATAGCATCTTAGGGAAAAAGGGCTGGAAGAGATGTGAGGTGACTCAGAGCATCTCCTGCCCTGAGACACTGTGGCTGTGCGGCCACAAGGGGTAATGTTTTCAGAAGCAATGAAGTCTCATTTTCAGTCACCAGTTCCCTTTGTTAAGTCAGAAGCAGAGACTTGGGCAGGCTAACTGTTGTGAAAAAATGAGTGTTCATCAGGTGTGGAGACTACTGACAACCCTCTGGTTTCGGGGGAACTTTTTTGCAGCCATGTGCAGGTCTCAAAATACCTTTCTTTCAAATCATAAATACACATTGTATCCTCTTTATTTAGCTATAAGTCAGTCCTGTTTGGGCGAGATAAATCTACCCCAAAGCTGTTGTAGTTATCTCAAATAAAATGGTGAGTTATGACATTAAAATGATAGGATTGTATTCTTATTTTCTGTTGTTTGTATTTCAAGTCATGGTTACATTCCGTCAAAACATGCCTTGAGATTCAGTTGTTAGCTGCCTCCTTGCTATTTGAAGCTGTATTCATCTTGCTTCTTTCAAATGTAGAATGTTTTTAAGTACAAGGAATACACAGAAAAAGTGATGGAAAATTTCACATCCTATCTGACTAATACCAAAAGCCTTTGATTTGAAAGGTCACAGAAAAGCAGTGTGGTGCAATGCATCTCTTGCAGATTGTTCAGTGTTTGCCTGTGGTTTAACTTCCAGTCTCTCTATTGTTGCACTGCTTTCTAAGCACCTAGTGTCTCTGGAAGACAATCTCTCCACAGCCTTACCCCCATTCCTCCTGGCAGCCCTGCTCCCTTGAAAGACTTCAGCTCAGGTTGAGGTGACAACATAATGGAGCTGCTGATGGTCAGGTTTCAGAAAACAATCATGCACCTTATGAGAAACAATCCCTAAAACGCAAGCACTTAGAGGAGCTAGAGATAAAAGAGTCTCATTTTCTTGGCAGCCCTTGTAGATGTTCTGCAATGACTGATGATATGCGTGTTATCTTGACACCATACTCTCCCATGTTGAAACTGTTTATGGGAAACAAACATCATGTGAAAAACAGATTGCCAGACACTAAGTAAATCACTCTGATGAGGAACGAGTCAAGTTCTGCCAGTTTTACCCACACTGTCATTGTTATGATGTAACACATTCCTCATGACTGATACTGTATCCAAATTAGGGCACAAAACCTTCTCTTGATCGGTTAACTGAAATTCCCTGCCTTATAACGACTGCATACACACAGGCACAACCTTGCTCACACACACACAGAACCCGAGTCAGTACAAAATCAAACCCTGTGTTAGGGGAGAGTTAAGAAGGTGAGCAAAATGATACAAATTGTAAATTTTATACCCTTCTCTCTTTAATAAGCTGTTGCAATTTTCGAGTTCTGCTAGCAATGATTAATAAACATTTGGTGCTCGAAACATATGGAAAAATTGTCCCATCTGGACCATTTAAAACTAGGACGTAGACTTTATCTTTGTTTATTTCATCCTTAGCTAAAAGGCTTATTATGAATTGCAATAATCCAGGGAGCCAGCCATGGAAGACAGACAAGTTCTTTAGATAAAACCAAAAAGGCAAGTTTTCTAACCGAGGACCAGATGTATTTTTGGGTATTGCCCTTGTACATATTTAGCTGAGCTTTTCAAGTGGTGAAGATTTGCATGTTTGTTTTGCAATACTAATGAATATGTTTTAGATTTACATTTTAGAAAATGGAAACTTTTATCTTCTTGGGGCTTTGTAAGTTAATGATTTCCAGAAGATAGTTTGGTATCCTCTTTTAACCCTTCACCATTGAAAACATATCACTTTCCAAGGCACAAGGATCTAGTGCAGGCCTGCTGAACCAAACCCGGGAGATATATGTGACTCTATTGTTTATTTCTGGAATTACATAAAATGTGGGTTTTAAATTTTCAATCTAGTGAAAACATATGTAAATGGCAAATTATTTTAAAACTAACTTAATGTGAATCGTGGGCTAGGCATTACCATACACATGATCCTTTAATTAGATAAATAAGGAAAATACATTTGGAAAAATATAGTTTTGAGACCCAATACCTTCCATAAGTGATTTAGTTTCCTCCAAGATAAAGACTGGTTTAGGGTAGTAAGGAAAATGTGCTGCATAACAACATTTTTACTTCTAGTAGAGAGACCAAAGTTGCAGTTTCATAACATAGTTTTTCACCCTTTGATTTTCTTTAGAGAGGTTATGAGAGAAAATAATTAATGAATAAAACATAATTTTTCAAAGGCTTACCCTCACTGGCAATTTTTATATGACATGAGCCCTATCAGTAATGAAAAATTCTTCCTTAGGGAGAAACAGAACATTTTAATATAAGAGATAGCTATAGCTTTGAACTTTGGGGGGTTGACAAATCAGTCTGAAACAGCCTTTCTTCAAAATTTTTTCAATTGTTCATGCAAAATATGATAGGAAACTACATCGGATCTTACAAGCAAATGATGTTTCCTATGCTTAGTTTAGGAAAAGTTGCAAACCCCTATGTATGCAAATCCCTAGGATGCCAAAGTAGTGCCCCAGACGGATCCTGATCTGGAGGGTTGTGTTTGTCTACACTGCAGAGCAGCTGAAGCCACATTCAGTGTAAACACTCTGTTCACTGTGTGAACAGTTTGGCTCCCAGGCACAGCTGCACAGCCTTAGCAGGCCGTTCACACACAGGACACGTGTGTATCCCAGGGGATGTGTGCATGTGTGCAGGTGACACTCCGGTCCTCAGCCACGTGTGCATTTTCGGCTTCTGGAAAGGGACCCAGCTAAGATCCCAGCTCCATGGAGGCAATTTGTTAAAGTAATATGCTTTTTACCTCTGTTTGTTTTTATAGGGAAAATCAAAGTCAAAGCTCCTGTGTGCCCTTGGCACAGCAAGGGATGGCATGAGATGGTGCCTCTCTGGCCAGGGGTGATAGCTCAGCACAGTGTCTACAGGAGCAGGAGTATCCAGCTTCTCTGAGCTATTTAACTCCTGCCTCTGTATTGGTATGGCAATATGTCAGCTACTGGGGGGAAGATGCTGGATTTCTGGGGTACTTTTAGCAGCTGCAGAGTTTACAGGGGGGTTAATGTGGTCTCAGATTTGCTTTTCATACCTATATCTTGTAAACAGCAGAATTGCGGAGCACAGCAGGGTAAACCAGTGCTACTACCAGGCATCTCCTGTGCAGAGCTAAGGACCTGATAGCATGAGGGAAGGCAGGAGGTGGGACAGGGCTGTCTCCAGGATCTTGCAGCTCTGGTTGGTAGATCAGGGGAGGTAAGGGCCCTTCTTGTTTGTTCAGATGATCAAAGCTGGCTTGGGCTAGTCAACCACAGAGCCCAGAAGCCATGCTTGGGATCCTTTTTGACATCTTGTTGCTGTAACTCGGTCTCTTCTCACCAACATGAGCACTGAGAACCTGGCTGGGCACTGCAGTGGCAGGAGTACCACTGTTCATAGGTTCTCAACCGCATGTCCCTCTTGAAACCGGCAGTGTTGTGGAGAAAATGTCCTGTGGGCAGAGCTGACCCCAAGTCCACTGGCAGTACCATGCTGATTAACCCCCATACACTGAATTATAGGCAGTTTAGGCTGCTGAGTGGATAGACTTGGGTACAATATTGTGGAGAAGGTGACCTTACCTAACAGCTGTGGTTTTTTTTCAACGGAGTCTTTTGGAGACATTGGTCCTCCACTACTGAAGCAACTCTAATGACTGCATAGGCATCATTCTTTTTTCACTGGGTGAAACTGAGGTCAAAGCAAATTCCATAATCCCTGTTTACTTAACTTTGCTACTATTTTTCCTTTTCCATTGTCTGTAACATTAATACCTCCATTTCCATCAACATGTGCATAAATATGAGTGCAGCCGGAAAACTGACAACCACGCTCTGCTGAAGCAGCACTAATACTATATTCTAACACTGCAGATTTTTATTTGCATTAAATTGAGAGTGGCTCATGCACCAAGAGGCAGAGAGTTGTTCATCACATACTTTTCAGGGAATGGGAGCCTTGCTGATACTAGAAAGGTTGCTAACATGAACAAAGCAAGCTGGACTTAAATTCATCCCAGTTTTTTTTGATGTGGATATAAGATATATAGTCTTGACCTGAATTAGTCCATGTTAATTAAATACAACCTAAACATTGTTTTTTCTCTAGGAGAATGACAGAGCTGACAGATTTCCTACAGACCTTTCACTGTCTGACCTTTAGTACATACAGGACATGACACTCTATTTATTCATCTAACTCCATTTTTCCACAGGACTTCTGATTCTTCCAGTGTATCTATGATGGATAGAGAATACAGCAGGCCTATGTCACATACAAAGCAGGAAGAAGTGGAATAGTCTTGTGGTTAAGGTAATTGGCTGTGATTTAGGAGGTGTAGCTTCTATCTCTGCTTCTGTCATAAAGTCCCTGTGGGAGGCTGCATAGAAGTCTCCCCCCAAATTTCTGAAAGGAGCTGCTAATATTTTCTTTATTATTTTCCAGGAATTCCACATAGGGAATTGAAATCTGATTTTCGCAGTCAGCTGAAGTCAATAAAACCTGCACATGTGGGGCTGCTCTGAAAATTCAAGGTCTTGGGTGGTTGGCACTTTACATTGAGTACCAGAGGTGAAGAAAGATCTTAAAATGTCTGAGGTTAGGTTCCCTTAGATTTATTGCAGACCTTCTGTTTCATCTTGTCCAAGGCAGTTACAGCCATGTTCAGACAGCCCTAAAGCAGGTTCCTCTCCCTTGACTGCATGAAGGCTGGAATCTAAGGGAGCTGGAGGGGAGAGATCCAAACATCACTTCTCATTCGAGATCATACTGCAATTGCAATGCCAAAGGTAAACACCTTGGCATTGTTGGCAACTGTTTGAATGGAGACCACCATTTCCCAACCTCATTTCCCTTCTGCACAAAAGTACAGTTATAAAAATAGCTCTCTCACTTCACGTGGATGTGGTGACTACATCAATAACAGTAACTTGCCAGGTCTGGCACTGCTCTCTGATGCCAGCTGGCACAAAGGGATTTTGTCCGTGCCACTGACCTCTTCTAGTCTTAAAAACAGGAAGGCTGTATGCAAACTTCAATCCAAGAGTGGCTCCTGATATTTGAAGTCTCTGAACTGGGAATGGTTTAGGAAAATGCTACTCGTACCAGCCTGTATCCATGTCAGGGACCATTCGAGCAATAAAAGAGCAGTTCTGGCAGATTTGTCTTATCCAGAGTGTTCTCTGGCATTTTTTATTTTCTTGCTATTAGTGAAGGCTCTAGCTCCCAAAAAGCACTAATAAAAGACTCATCATTTTGTGTGAGAGGAGAGGCATATTTCTAGCACGGAAATTTGAAAACAGAAATTAGAAATTATATTTCATTCTTTGTTCAGCTCCAAGTATGAGGAGCACATGGGTGGCAGAGGAAGGAGAACTGAAGTAAGTCTTTGACAATTCTGACTCTAGATGGTAATCAACTTTTTTCACCAGCTAGGATCAAATAGACCCACCTCAAGACTCCTAAGAAGACCTGAGCAGGTAGCCAGCTTTCCAACAGTCCCTTCTTTTAGCTGACTTAGTAAGGCAACTTTTACATGCAAGTAGAAGCTCAGACAGCCTTAATCCTCACACCTGCATGGACTTGGCCCTGACTCCTAATTACTGCAGCTAGACCTGAGCTTGCTCCACCCATGCTCTTGAGTTGATGGATGTAACCTGTCTGGGGAAGCCATATGTTCTGCCTGTCCCAGGAGTCATGCTTTAAGTTAAAATGTATGTCAAGCCCTGCTTACTGCCAGAACCCAGGCAGCCTGTGCATCTGCCTTGTGTGTAGTGCATTAAGCCCCGTGGAGAGGCAGGAAACATTAGAGAGAATGCCATGATTGATGGGGCTGTGCAGTGTCTCAGTGGAGCTGGCAAGTGTCCTGCCGCTTCTGCCGTATTCACAAGCCATAATATCAGCTTAGTTTAATAGTGTAACATTAAACTAAGTTTAATGTTACAGTCAGGATCATTCCTTCACATAAACCTGGCTGGTCATTCTGCTGTTTCCTTTGTTTGGTTGCTTTTTTAAAACATATTTTCAGAGGAGCAAACATTAAACATCCCCATGTCTGCTTTGTTGGGATTCTCCAGTTCCAGATGTACCAGTTCATACCATGTTTGGTGATTCTGACACTTCTTCCAAGGGTGTTTCCTGGAACCTGGGGCTTTCCTGAGAGGTGCTGAGTGCAGTCAGCTTTGATTTGTTAATGCATTGGACATGATATTTTTCTGGTTTAAAACTAAAGAGAAAAAGGCATGAGGAGAGCTCTCTTTCTCAGCAAATGACAAACTTATTTTTCACCCCACTCCAGCAGCAGCTGCTTCAGGTGTACATTTGCTGCTGTCAGGACAGGGACATTATAATTTTGCAAGGAGAATAACTTTACAGGGAGAAAATTTGTCTCCTGGATTGGATAGGAGGAAACATGGTCTTTTGTGACTTTGGCTGGAGATTGTTCCTTACAGCAGGTCAGACTTTTGTAATCTTTGTGTGCAAGGCTTTGAGGTCCTTTGGATCAGATGTCTGGAGTGCATACAAGTTGGGAGCACTCCTTCTGACCTGCTTGGGTGAATGAAGGATTACCTCCTTGTATGCTTCATAGAAAGAAGTCTGACATCGACTCCAGCTCATTAATAAAGAAGGCTGGGCCAGGAACATTGGTTACCTTTCTCACATCTCTCTGGGAAAGACAAAGTCAATTTTTACTCCAGTTTAAATCTCCTTACAATGACCAGAGAAAATTTCCTATTATTTGGATGCTGTACCTCGCAATAGCCATTTAGTTCTACTGTTCAAAACCCCATAAAAAGAAGGAATTATTGTGGATACAATTCCCATAATAATATTGTGCAGCAAGGATAATACACAGTCAACTGGGGTTATTTTGCATCTAAGGAGATAGAACAATATGTAGCTATTCTCACTTTTTCTAGAACTTTTCTCACTGAGAAAACTTTAGAAAAATCCATCTAATTTATAGGGCTCCTTGGGCCTGGGGACCACACATCAAGCCGCAATATTTAACATATCATAGCAGCAGCACAATACCATATAAAAATAACACAATAAATGATTAATAGACTAACTCTCTCAAACTCATTCCCTCTGATTATTTCTTTACAATTAAAACAATTTGCTAGGGTTTTTTCAAAAGAATAAGAGATTTGTCTCTGAAGTTATCCGCTGCTGGTATTTAACTTTGGAAGAGCCTGAACTCCTCTGGCTGTCTTCTTAGTGCTGTGTTATGCTGTATAGACACCCCTTCTGGTTTCCAGACATACTTTCCTTCCCCACTGCTGGGTCCCACTGCCTCAGATGCAGGAAGCATTTGGATTGTGCATGCTGTACTCTGGCAACATCCTCATCAAGGTAGATGGCTGCTGTGACTTTCTAGCAGCATATATGGGACGGCCACTGGGGAAGTCTGCCCCTGGCTCTAGGATTGAGCTAATACATAAGAGGTTGGGAAGCTGTTTCAGCTTAAAAAAGTCTGGAGACATCCACCCAGGCTTTCCAAAGGTTCAAGATGTAATCTGAATCATTCAAGCACATTTATATTTTAGTGTTTCTCACAAAATATGTCATTACCATTAGTTCTAAACAGTCAAGATACACTGGTGACAACACTGTGTACCTTTACCCTGGGCAAATTTACTGAATAAGTACTGCAATATATGTACTTATCCCAGGGACTTTCATGGCAACAGCAGACAGATTACATTCTGGGATACAGCATATTGCTTTATGGGAGTACTGTTGCATGAGGGGTTTGTGAGTGCTTAGGGACAGCCCTGCTATTGTGTAATTTTCTTTGCCTGTTTGTCTCTTTAGTGTTCAGAGCGGGATGTGACTGAGACATCCCAGTTGCCATTGATTTTGGGCTCATGGAAATAGCATGGAACAGTTCAGAGCACATCTGACCTCCCAGGCTTGGTGCAGCTGCACTCTCTGGTGGCATGTGTGTTGCAATGGTGTCTTGCAAGGCACAGTCCCTCTCCAAGAGGGGAACCCATATGCTAAAAAAAGAAGGAAATGTGCTGTGCTCCAGCAGGTCTGTTAGTCTGGATAACTAGGGTTGCAACAGAATATGGGAAGAACATCTGCCCTGCAATGGAGACGCATGTATTATGATACATGGATGAAAAGCTTCGGAATGATGAAAGCAACCTCTCTGGAAACATACACCACTAGCACTGCCACAAGCATGGAACCAGATGCGTTATCCCACAGGCTTGTGTGGCTCTGCTATGGAAATGATGACTCCATTAACTGTTGCTACTTTGTGGAAGCCATATGAGGTCAGGAAGTCCTACAGCAGTCCAAGTCTTTGCTTCTTGGGGAGAGCTGGGACTCTGAAAACCATGGCAGAAATATTGGAGGAACTTGGGATAATAGATTTCCTAGAGTATGTGTAGGTATGGGAAACTGACAGACACATGCTCCAATTTTCCCACTCAAAAAATCTCACAGTACATCAGCTGTGCAACAGAGGCACTGACAGACCACAGGCTGTGACAATGTCATTCACAGAGGCAGGTACTCAGAAGCACACACTTGATAAAGATTTTTGAGATGGTGTTATCACGATCTTTGCACTACATGTGTAGGAAAGGACTTTACTTTAAAATAAATCATTCTGTGACATTGTTGAATGAGGAAAATATAATGTTAGAAAGGAAATAAAAATACCTTTATCTCTTTCCCCACTGCTCTCCACAAACTGGTTCTGAGCCAATATGACCTTTCTGCTTTAGCCCATCTGAGGTATGGTGTTTTTGTTGCCATTTTTTTACCCTAGAAGGGTGGTTTTTTCCTCTGTAGAGCCTGGAGGCTCCCTTGGGGTGGTCTCAGACAGGAGGGATTTCTTGTGATGAGGACACATGACTGATGGATTTACTCATTCCAGTAAATCTTCCCAGTGCAACTCTGATAGAAATACCTGGACCTCGATTCACCTTGCTTCACTTTTCTGAAGTTTACACTTCCTCCTGGTTCCAGTAAGGATTTATTCCTGTAGGTCCAGGCAGTGGGATTCACCCAGTCCCTACACACTGAGAGTATAAAAATGGTGCTTTTTGCTGACAGAAACAAGGGTTTTATGCATTGTCTCTTTGGGGTAAGCTAAATGTCCCTGTTCACATATGGAACCTGTCAGGAAAATAATTTTTTCCGACACAAAATATATTTTTAAAAACACAAGGGAAGTGGAATCTGATCAATTTAATCTCAGTGAGTCAACTTTGAAATTGAAATTACAGCAGCCAGCACACAGCACTGGGGGAACAGGTATTTGCTGAGCAGCTGTTGTAGGAAAGATGGAGCAGAGGTGGCTCATGGTGCCTCAGTGCTGGTGGCCACAGGTATATACAGCCTTTGATATCTTGTCTTCCTACAACTCACTTATGTGTGAACAGCACAAGCATATGAAGAGGTTTGTGTCTGTAGCAGTAGGATTTTCCCAATCCCTAATCCTGAAGGTATAAGGACTGGCATGCCTCGTTTCATCCAGGCAGAAACAAGGGGCTAGCATATGTTTCTGGTTTTTTTCAAGCTTTGTAAGCTAGAAGTATGTCATCATGTACAAAGCCTGGAAGAAAAATGAAACCTGCTGATGTGAGCTTGCCCTTGCTGCTGCTCTGTGCAGACTGAAGCTCCCTGGTGAATCTCTGAGCTGAAGAAAAAGCAGGTGATGATGGCAGCAGTGTGCCAAGCCTGAAATAACACACCCAAACTCAGCAGGGCTTACCAGCACTGGCTGCTTCCGTACTAACATGGTCATGCAGCTTTCCTGGCTCCAAATACCAGCAGAGCAGGCTTGTGTCTGCCCATAGTAACTCTGTCAACAAGACTTTCTAGTGCACATCAAGCTTCAGATAAAATCTTGAAGGTGTTGGATGTCTTCCTGGGATGTGCTGAATATCCTCTGCTCCCATTCACCTTGATGGGAACCCAGAAGCATCTCAGCACCATTCATTCCCCGTATTGCACCGTGGAGGTTTAGGATATTCACATGTGATACTTCTGTACACAATGAATAACACATTGTTCAGTTGCACAATAAGGTGTGGATGGGTTTGATTTCCTGGGTAGAATCAGCTCTCTTTCTGGGCTGGCTTGAATAGCTTCTGTTAGTGGGGTAGAGAGATCACAGAATCATGGAATATGCTGAGTTATGTACTAGTGTGGATGGCTGTCAGCTCCCTGAGCTTTAAGGGTGACACTGCAGGACTGTGGCCTCATCACAGCCACCAAACTTGGAGAGAAAGATGATTTCTGTCTGCAGAAATAGCCCCCTTGTCTCCCTATTACGATGCTGAACACAAATTATATTTATTTTAATACAAAGTGAAAATGAAACATTGCAGTAGTCTAAATCTGTTTAGTTTAATACAGAATGACACAAATGTTCCTGACTCTTCACTAGAAGGGTATTGTGAGGACTCTTACATTCCTGTCAATGTTAATAAATTTGGAGACGTTTTGTCATTTAGTTTGTGATAAGGAAAACATTCCTCCCTGTTAGCTATGCAACATGAATAGATCAACTTGACAAGCTTCCACGGTCATTTTCTACAAATATATTTAAAACTTACAGCATATGGGCACATACACACAAGCACACACCCAGACACACATGAACACAAATACACACACACAAAAAACTCACAGCCAAGTGAACAGACAAAAATCTGCCTGATATGCTATAACTGTTATGTCTTGGCCTTCTTTTTCAGCATGGGGAAAAAGTGTAACTTACTGTTTTTCAAAGTTTAAAAAGCCTCAAGCAGTGATATCACTTCTAACAGGTTTCACCAGACAGTCATTATCCCTGAGCACACAACTCTAGTTATTTTTAGATAAATACACAGGAAAGGGATCTCCTATCTGTATTAGTCTTGTATTCTTGAACAGGCACAGGTATATATAGTAGGGGAACTAGTGTGGATACTAGTGGGAAGCTGGTTTGGAAACAAAGACTCAGGTGCCTGCCTCTCCTCCCTGGGACGCTTGATTATGTGCTTGATCTCAGATATGCCTCACCTCACAGCTCCTCCTCTTCCCCCCTCAGCTGCCTCCTATATTTACATTCAACAGTGCAAGAGGGGATCCAAGTAATGTCTTTGCTTTTGTCTTTTACAGGTCTATCAGTCAGACTGCAGATCTCAGTTCTTAAGGGTGGTGTTTATCCAGTCACCACCAGTTTCTCCAGGCCTGGATGATGCCAAAGAATAGGACTGGTTTTCACAATACAACACAGTTGCAACTCCAGCCTCCGGGAAGGGCATGTTACAGACCTTGCTGCAGATGCTTTAAGCAAGTTAGGAATCCTTGCTTTCCTCTTTACCCTTAAGGGAGAGTTGACCTACCCAAGATTTAAATTTCCCACTGGAAGTGTCTTTCTCAGGTGATATCAAAGGGAAAGTGGTAAGGTGCTGCCTGTGAACGTTACATGTAACTGCCTGTCCCAGATGGCTGAAATCACCTTGAATTTCCTAAACAAAGGGTTCCTCAGGCTGAGTGGCAGAATGTTTTAAAGTCTTCACTCTGCTAAATCACAAGTTTATTGATAAAGTTGAAATTAGAGTCTGCACCAAGCTTTTGTATGGCTGAGGAACAGAAACCATTTGTTTTTATGCTGTCTCACTGGAAAATGTCATTGTTTACAGTGACACTACAGTGTTTTGCAATGAAGAAAAACGTGACATAAATCTGTTTCTAATTTTAGTTTGAATGAAGCAATTATTTTAAATAATTTGTGGTCAAGGTTGCTTGCCACTGCACTTTTATTCAAACTCATTTGAAGTAATGCTTTCTTAACCTCACTAAATAAAATTGGGAAAGCCAGAAAGCAATAGATCTTCATTAGGGTTGTATATATAGGCATCAGCCGAATCATTATCATTAGCAAATCCATCAGGCATATCTAACCTTAGTCCAGCATTTAGATCTAATAAGATCATTAACTGCTTCATTTACATCGTTATTGAAGTTCTCTGTACCATCTTTTTTTGGCCCATTTTTTTGCCAATGAATTATATATTACTAGCTCAAGACTGAAGACTGTGCTCATGTCACTTGGATTCCTGAAAAATCATATGCCAATCCTTATTAAAGGATGTCCCAGATATCTACGTTTTCCTTTTAGACAATAGCCTCCTTTAGGGGAGAATCCGTAATCTGTGAGATCTAATCAGAGAAATCGTGCTAAGCAAGTCTGAGCACATTCATAAAACTGATAGATATGACCAATAAGGATCAAGAGAAAAAGAACAGAATAGAAGAATTGGTATTTGTTAAAGAAAGTAAACCTGTCCTCCAAATTCACTCAGTGGAAGGAAAAGATACCATTTCTAGAATGAGACTAGTCTGGCCAAGTCAATAATTCTTTAGCAACTGTAAAAGTGGAAAAGAAACATACAGAATGTGAAATCCAGGTCAGGAAACTGAAAAATGAGTATAAAAAAATCACACAAGTATTTAGAAAATATAAGAAAGGCCTATGCAAAAAATAAGCTACAGAGATATAAAGGAAAAAAATGAAAACACAGTGTAACTTCCTTGGCAGTAAGAGGAGGACCAGAGAAAGCATTGGCCAACTAATAAATGGGACAGGAAAGCTAATAACAAAACATGCCAAGAAGGCCAAAGTGTTTAATGCCTTTTATTGCTTCAGTCTTCATTAAAAAGCCTGACTGTAATCAGATGGCTGACACAGTTAACACCAGCCACAAAAGGGTAAGAACTCAGGCAAGAATAGTGAAAGAAATGTTTAGAAACTGCTTAGATAAATGAGATTTTCTCAGATCATTCAGGCCTGTAATTCAGCCTAGGTTACTTAGGGAACTGGCTGAACAATCCTGAAGGCCATGGTAATTATCTTTGAGAATGTGGATGATGTTGGGCTAGAAGAAGGCTGAAAGAGTGCCTCTTGTAAAAAAAAAAAAAAAAGAAAGAGGACACAGAATCCCAGTTGATCTGACTTTCATTTCTCAGAAAGCTCATCAGACAGGGGTTCAAATGATGTGCAAGAGAGCAAAGTGATAACTAGTTATCAATGTGATTTGTCACTACCAGATCACATCAAACTGTTTCTTTGTTTGTTTTTCCTATGACTGGGTAACAAGTCATGTGGATAGGCAAGAATTCAGTAAGGTTTTTGCACTGCCTCAAATGGCATTTTCATAAGCACCCAGGGAATTGTGGTCTGAATCATGGGCCTCTAACTTTTCTGGGCTCAATGAACAATAATACTGAAAAACATGCTGCATTGCTTTCCATGTCAGCTTTGGTTTGAAGCTCTGCTGCCCAAAAGTCATGGCTTTGGGACCACTGACTTAACAAAACTGCTGCAAAATAGCCACAGTATTTATCAGGGAATTACAGCCAAGGATCTTCTGTCTTCACTTCAGTATTGTGCTGACTGGATTTAGCAGGTAAGGTTCTGTAAGGGGCTGTCCTGGGGCCCAGATCCACTGTTATCATTACAGTGACTTGAATGATGCACTAAAGAGCACATATTTTAAATCTGAGTTTGACTCTAA
Organism: Anthoscopus minutus; assembly: GCA_013399455.1. NCBI lineage: Eukaryota > Metazoa > Chordata > Aves > Passeriformes > Paridae > Anthoscopus > Anthoscopus minutus. The sequence continues at coordinate 58,995 of VWYI01041617.1, forward strand.
GCACTGACAAATTGCAAGCATTTTGAGGGAAAGGCCTGAGGAATTGAAGAAATACTCCAAAATAAGTGGGATAGCCTTGAATATAAACTGGCATCTAGAGAGGACTAAATGCCTTCCTGAATACTTAATGGTAAATGAGAGGAGAGGTAAAAAAGATCTGGGAATTGTAGTGGATCATAAGCTCAGCATGAGTCAGTAATGGCATCCTGTTGTGAAAGAAGCAAATATTATTCTGGGATATATAAACAGCAGAATTGTACAAAAGACATATGAGGTAATCATTCCATTGGTAAAGTCTTCAGTAGGGAGCCAATTCCAGTTTTGGGTACCAGACTTCAAGAAAAATTGTAGAAAGTCCAGGGGAGAGAAATGAGCCTGGTCAGAGGTCTAGAAAACTTTCTCTGTAGGGACAGGTGTCAAGAAATATGTCTGATTAATTTATGCAGCGAAGACTGGTGAGACTTGTGCCTGCCAGGCTAAAAATAAATAAAATGCCACCTCAGTGAGATGGTAATCACAGAATTACTAGGTTGGAAGCAACCTTCAAGATCATCGAGTCCAACCCATGCCCTAACACCAGTCGTTTTTTAAACACATCCAGGGATGGTGACTGCACCACCTCCCCAGGCAGACCATTCCAGTACTTTATCACTCCTTCCACTAAAAAAATAAACCTTTGTGTCTCTATTCATTGTGGTTAATACAATAAGTTATATATTTATCAAAGATTTAAATTGACTTTTTGAAAAGTCGTTTTTCTGGAACAGATTCTTCAAAAACAGTAGCATCCCTGTGATGAGGGCCATTGTGACCAGACTTATGAAATACCTGCCGGGAATGCTGCAGGTAGAGCTAGTCTTGCCTTAGACAGATTGATGAATTATTCCTACTTTCTTTGTTTCTATGATAACGGATTGTTTTTTAAAAAATTCTGGGTTCAGACTGGCACATATTTACCATAAGCAATCTCTGTACTTGTCACGAATATGAACTATGAAGATGCTGTGTGTGAAACTTGTTGATGCGTAAATCAATGTGTGATTTAAACACATGTCTAAGTGCATTCACTTCTTTTGGTAAATTCCCACTTTCATTCAAAAAGCCATTACTGGCAAAAGACAGCTGTGGATGCAGGATGTCCCTGTGGCTCTCTGTCCTAAGCCTCAATCCTGGGTCCTCCTCATTCAGAGAATGGGGAGAGGGAATTGGCGTTAACATTGGCAGGACAATTTCTAATCATCTCTGTGGTTCTGGCCCCACATATTGGCATCATGGTTGGGCTGGGGATGTGGAGGAGGCTGCTTCTACTCTTTCTTTCTGCACTTAAGAGACAGCAGGCAACCTTTGGAGAAGCCTGTGTGATCACGAGTGGATTCTAGGTAATATTAGCCATATAACAGTGGGTGCTGAGCACAGGCAATGCATCTCCCAACACTCCACAGAGCGAGTCAGTCCAGCTCTGTCCCTCCTCAGTCTCACTTTCCTCACTCTCAGGCCAACCATGCTCTCACCAGCTGTGGCTGGTGTTGGGTTTCAAGGATGCAAAGAGGCAGTCAGCATACTTCAGTGATTCAGCCCACAGAAACAGGACTGAGCTGGCCTAGGGGTATGGTTAATCTCACCCTGTACCTGCACAGGCATTTTGTCCAGTCTGAAGAAAAGAGCAGAAACCTAAGGCCAGATGGAGACAAATACACCAAGCTGCTTCTTTTGATAGCAGTCTGCAGTTAGATAAGGCTAGAGTGATGTGTGACAAGTGCCCTCTTTTTGGCCAGCAAAAAAAGACTTCGGTCCTCTACTTGACTAAAAAAATGTCAGCTAGGAGCCATAACACCCAGAGTTGTCTTGTTTTGCTCTTTATTCCAGTGAGTGATGCCAATGCTTCATTGTTTATTTGGATTGTTTTTATCTTATCCAGTGTATTTTGCTCTGGGCAAAGATACAGGCATTAAGTCAACAGCAGGACCTAGGTGTTGCAACACCAAGTGTTGGAGCCCTTAACTGTTAGGCACTGGGCCAGGTAGTGGAATCCCAAGCCCCATATGAAATACTGGTCTCCCTAAACAAAGCACAGGATTTAACACAATAATTTATCTCTAAGCATCACATGGGAATGTATCTCTGCCACTCAGCCATTTATTATTTTCCAGCCAGGAAAGTTAGAGAGGAAGAAACAGTGTATCATGTGACTTTAGAGAACCTTACACCCACTGAATAACAAGCAGCAAAGGGGGAAGGGGCAGAGGGAAGATGAGCAGTTTGGAAACAGCCTAAAGGCGGAAATTTGACACAGAAACTCTTTGGCATAAATTCCTCAAGAACAGTGAGGCTGATAGAGGAGAAAAGAGGTCCCTAAATGATTTGTGAGCAGAAGGCAGGGTGCTAATGCATTTACATAATTTATTCATAACAGTTTGCTCAGCCAACTCTACCAAGGACATGGATACTGGACGCTTTGAATTTTCTCTAGGGGAGGAGTGAATCTGACTTTCTGATCTGATGTCTCTGCTGCCCTTTCTGTGTTCTTCTGTGAGCCGTGGGTTGAGTGCTGGGTCTGATGCTGCTTGGTCCCATGTGCAGATGTTTCACCTGTGCAAAGGGAAGCCGAGCACTCACATCCAAGCCACTGCTGCATTTCTGTCATTTAAAAAGAAATGTTTGTATCCACCCTCAGTATTGTGGGCTAGTACTCCAAGCTCTCAGACAGGGCATGCTGTGGGAATACACTGTCTGCAACTACCAGTTATGAAATATCCTCAGATGCCTTTGACTGCCTGAGCCTATTCAGAGCAGTACTGTTCTGCATTTCAGAGAAAAGATAAAACTGCCCTGCACAGCAAGTGAATCCCACATTGTGCTGGGAACAGGAAGGTCCCTCTCTGCCCTGCCGCTCCCTCCCACTTCTCTTTTTGCTATGCAAAGTCAGATGAAAATGAATTAGATGCTTGTACTGAGCATTTCAATGGGACAGAAACTCAGCAATATTACCTGTCAGTGGGTCTCTGGGAAGCAAAAGGTCCCTGCCAAGTCCTGCTGGATCTTGAGCAATCTGTGCGCAGCGTTGGCATGGCAACCCATAGATACAACTTCCATGCATCATTTGTCTGGGGACTAGCCTCTCTCCAACCTTCAGCCTGGAGCTCGGCACTGGCCAAGTGTCTAGTTAATCTGAGTCATTGAATTTCTGGAAGGGATTATAGGGTTAAACTGGGATAACCTAAATAGGCTGATAAAAGGCTATTCAGTAAGAGATTCAAGTGCCCAGCATCTCCCAGGTTTTAGCCCTCATGCTCTTGAGTCCTGAGTTGAACTTATCTAAAAGAATAAAGGGTAAGCACTGGAAATTCCCCAAAAAACTTGGAAAGACACCCAGTGTGATCTTAGTCTCTGTGAGAGCTGGAAAGATTTATTTTAGAAAGAGGTTTGGATGGTTAAATATTATTTGGAACTGCGGTTTCATTTTGTATGTACAGTGGTTTTACTCTTAGTTCCTTTCCTGTTCTATAATCTCCTCGCTTTCTTCAGTGTAATTAGCCTGTTGTTTTCAAAAGGCTGTTGATTGTGTGTGAATTGAACTCATTATGCAGTGACTTTCCTCTGTGTGTGTGTGTTATGTATGCTGCCTGTGCCTTCGATCCCTGACCTGCACCAGAAGGAGCTTTGCAGGCTGAGATATTTGCATGAGGCAATGGGCTGAGGAAGAGGGTAACTCAGCTGGCTCTTGGCTCAGCAGCTTTGAGCCTGAGAGTCCCAGCTGATGGCTCTGGAGATGGAGCCTTCTCCCCTGGAAGCGTAGGAGTCTGTGCTCCCTAAACAGGAGCGGAGTTAATGATAAGGGCCTGTCAGGGGGTGTATTTTGGGTACTGTCTGAGGTCCAAGTGCTCAGCAGATGTAGTCCAGTGTCACTTGCAAGATCAATTAAAAGATGAGTCCTTGCAGAAGCCTGCAGTTTCTAAGTTCTGCTCCACTCCAAAACCTATAAGTGCTGGGGAAAACCAGTTTCTGGTTTCTGCCAGCATGGCATAATTGGAATAATGGTCCTTGAGAATTTGTAACAGGGCTTTTAGGCTGTAAGTCTTGCTATTGTGGATGCTCTATGGGAACAAGACAGAGCTGGTCTTTTCAGTTTTTACAGCTCCACAAGTATTTGGAAAGTCTGGCGTGGTTGATTGCCTCAGATCCATAGTTGTGGATTCCCAGCCCTGCTTGCTGGCTTCCAGGTGACTTCAAGTCCAGCTTTGATCTTCTGAAACTTTTACATCATTTAGTTTCAGCAAATTCCTTTTTTTGGCAAACTTTTGTTTTGCTCCCAAACTTTTGTCTAACACTACTTCAGTGTTCAAGAAAAATAAAAGCTTCCCATTTGGCTCCTCAGTATGCTTTGAGCTAAGTTATGGGGGAACAGCCTTATCAAAATGGAACATCCTTGTCGCTCCCAATCCACACTGTGTGTGACTTGCTGCACTCTTACAACTCCCAGTTGTTCTGACAAGTGTTACCAAGTCACATATGTCCAACAGAATTAATTCATGAGAGTGCATAGAAGATGGCATTCCTTCAAGTATCCTTTGGATGGGTAAGTTCTTGAAGTGCAAAAGACAGTACTTAGAAGTCTGTCTTATTAGTACTAATAAGTGCTAATAAGTACAGGAAGATATTGTGAAATACTTTCCAAAAGCTCCCTAAATTTTCTCTTGTGATCACCAGTGCAGAAATGCACAGAAACAGAACAAGTTAGAATCCAGGAGCAGGGAATAAAGCAATGAAAACTGCATCCCTTTTGTCTTCTACATACAGACACTTACAGGAATTCCATTTATTTGGTCCTTGCCCAGGGTAATGTGAATTTTGTCCTTAAAGAATGAGTAGTCATTCATTTGGCGGAGAAAGTCAAAGTCAATGTTAATGAGATTGCTCCCCCCATGCAGGGAGGTGCTGTAGCTGAAATGAATGTTATCAAACATAAATACCATTTATGGATGCCAGGCTCCCATTCTGTGTTGGCCTGACAACTTTCAAAGTGATACTTGTTTTAGTGGCTAAGCAATCAGCCAAAGTGACAATTTCTTCTCGAAGACAGCTTGACAATCTAGCAACCTCTATTGCAATGTTACTACTAAAATGCACAGTATGAATCATCACAGTCACTTTCTATTTTCAAAAGTGATAGTGATAAAGTATATCGCTATGTAAATACAGGGGATAAATTCTTCTCAGTCCAGCAGTAGCAAGAGGAGGATGGTGATGGACAGCCACAAAGGGAAAATGTTTGTGTCATAATTGTTCCTATTTTTCTTTTATGGAGCTCATTCATAATTCCTACAGAAATTAACAACATGGCAAGGGAAAGCAACGTGCGCAGCAACCGCCATTCCTGCTACCGTGTTGTCATATTAACCTTCAGTTTGATAATTAAGTAATTAGTTTTTCTAAATCTGAATCACTCTTCTTAGAAAGGAAGGGCTCTCAGATTCTTGCTGGACTTGCAGTGTGATCTGTGGGCTCAGGACCGAATTATTCTTGACGTGCGATTAAAAGCTATTTTTGGAACCAAACATTTTTCTATGAGTAGGAAAAAGCAGTCAAATGTTTAGGTTGACACTGACATTTCTGCTAATAAATTGCACATTTAATGTCAGATTCTCAGTGCTTAAGAATCTGATCAGTAGAGGTGGAGCCAGCAAGAACTCGTGCAGCAGGTAGGATCAGACCTCTCTGTTACACCAGAGACACACTGCTGCTCTGCTTGACAGCATTCTGGGGTCTCCCTTCTGGCCTGCGACTTGTGCTGGTGCAGTGAGTTGGCCTGGTCTGATGACCAGTTTCTTAGGTGGGAGATGCCAAGGAGGAGGAGAAGAAATATGACATTGCAATGCAAACCAGATGTCTGAGGCAGGGTCTTTGCAGGGAAAGCACCATCTTCCAGCAGAGTCAAAGGCACAGCCACTCCCTCAGCTCATGAGCACATGCATGTGAGGGCACACCATGACTGCATATGCAGAAGTGTTTCCACCACGTGATCTGTTGTTCATTCTCAGTCTCATGGTCCAATGTGAATCATCCAGAAATCTCAGAGGCTTGGGAGGTGGCATAGCCAAGCCTTTGGGGAAGCCTGGTCCAGCCAAAAGAGTATCAATGAGGGACTTTGAGTGAGTGGCTACACACATTTTCCATTCTTAGCCATGATCATCTGTAGGGTGATTCAGCTCACTGAATGTAATGACCTTTGAAAGACTCCACAGTATCCAAGATATGCATGTGAAGCTGTCATGTCTGAGTCCCACAGCCTTCCTTCTGGAGGTCCAGTGTCTACTTCAGAGTATCTCCAATGCTGGGATTCGACACCTATGTATATTAACTGAATTGCATCCTTAAATAAATGAAGTCTGAATTTTATCAGGAATGTAGGAATTGCTACTTACAGTAACAAGATGACTGGAAGTCTTGGTGGTTTAGCAACTGGAATATCTTCATAGCATTAGAATATCTTCATATTCTTGGAATATCTTCATAGCATTAGACACTGGCAAGTGGAGAGATGTAGGGCATACCAGAACCTGTAATAGCCTTACAAGTTTAGCCATTCTGCTTCTGAGAGCACAGCTAATTTAGCTATTTCTGAAGGGCCCTGCCTCATCCTGCCAATGCTTAGGAAAGGCTGGTGTGGGGGGACACTGGCACTGTCCGCTTGTGCTGGGGAAAGCGCAGAGTGCAGCCCTTAGAGCTGCATGAAGCCAGCTAGTTTGGAGTCTTGATGCCAGTGTTAGCTAATGAAGCCTGCAGGAAGTTGGAAGGGTTTCAATTATGCCCAGAACTGGGATAGAATGCTTGGACTGTGTCTGGACAGATAATCAGTCAACCTGATAACTTGTACCATGTAGGCTTATATTTGGGATGTTTGCTCATTCCTGCATCTTCCTGGTTTCCCAAAGTTCACACAACTGCAAACTTTTAAAGATCAGGCGCAGAGCTTCATCTGGCTTGACAATGAGATTAGACATAGAAGCCAGATCTAGCAAATAAACAACATGGCAAGCACTATTTAATATATTTTGAAGGTGCTGTGGCCTACACAGCCATAGGGAAGTGTCATAGCCACAGATGTTCTCCTGTCACCTTGCTGCCTTAGTGACAATGTTACAGCATAACCTAATGCACAGGGAAATGTCCAATTGCTCTGGAAAGCCTGTTCTGTAGATATTAAGCCTGTAGAGAAACTGCCCTTTTTACCTGTCCTAGCCTGTTTAATACCTTCACAAATTTCACACCTTGTTTGTTTTGCTGTGTGGAAACTCCTGGTCTGTCTGAGCTTTGTGTGCTGGTACAAAAGAGGTATAAAAGTAGTTCTGTTCTTCAGAGGTACAAAACAAGGATATAAAAGGCCCTGATATGCTGACAAACTGGAACACTGAACTTTGAGATTGAAACATTGGCTGAATGCATGAGTCATGTTCAAAAGCTCACGTCCAGATTTTAGATAATTTTCAGAAATGATTATGTTGTACTCTTCCTGATGGGAGTTCTATTACATGGGACAGTGCCATTATACTTGTCTTTCAGACAGGAATGTAAAATATCTAGTTTACTCATGGTTTAACTTCACCTGGAAACTAAGCATCATGCAGCCATTCAGCCACTCCTCCCTGGTGGCATGGGGAAGAGTTAAAAGGGTAAAAGTAAGAAAACTTGTGCATTGAGATAAAGACAGTTTAGTAGATAAAGCAAAAGTTCTGCACACAAGAAAAGCAAAACAGGAATCCATTCCCCTCTTCCCATGGGCAGGCAGGTGTTCAGCAGCCCTCAGTAAGGCAGGGCACCATCACATGTAACAGTGACATGAAAAGACAAACACCATCACTCTGAGCTTTACGTGCTGAGTGTGATGCCACAGGTTAGGGAATATCCCTTGGGTCAGCTGGGACCAGCTGTCCTGCCTGCATCCCCTCTCAACTACCTGTGCACCCCCAGCCTCCTCAGTGGTGGGATGGGATGAGAGGCAACAAAAGCTTTGGCTCTACTTGAGCACTGCTCAGCAATAATGAAAATATCTCTATATTATCAACATTATTTCCAGCACTAATTCAAAACACAGCCCCATACCCACTACTGTGAAGAAAATTAATTCTATCCCAACCAAAACCAGCATATTCACTAATGAATCCTCTGAAGGCAATCATCTAGATGAGGAAGACTATGGAAATCTGGCCAGAAGAAGAGTTTTCTCAGAACTGAGCATGCCAGGGCTCCTGTCCTCAGAGAGTGTTGATGATATTCTGCATAAATTTACAAACCCTCATGAGATGCAGATCATCTTCCAGTGGGACTGGAGGAATTGAAGTCTTCCTAAGGAAGAAAATATTTAGAGTCAAATGAACATAATTCTCAGGCCTGAAATGATTCAGATTATAACCTGTGGAAGCTCGAAGGCAGGGACTATTATCAAAGGAAAGAACAAGGGATGAAAGATGGGATCTCAGTTGTGATGCAGCAAGCAAATACTTGCTCTATCTTGTTAGCAATGACGTTCAGAAACTTAGCTAATAATAGCCCAGCCTTGATACCAGAGAAATCAATCTCTGTGTACTGAGTTATCAACAGATCTGATTTGTGTACGTGATGTTCAGAACTGCAAGATGTGGTATGAGACAAATTAAATGTAAATTGTGACAAGCTGCTGGATGTCTTTTTTCCTATTATCACGCCCTGGTAAAGGAATGGCGAGAGTAAGGATCTATTTCAGCCACTTGAGTACTGTCTCATGTACACTTATTTAAAAGGATACTTGATCAGTGCAAAAACCTTGAGTCAGAGAGCTAATGGTTGTCATAATATGATGTTATGTTGCTTAACACAGACGATGACAAGTGTTTTTTCTAAACTATCTGGCTTATACCTACATATGAGTAATCAGTTGTGGAAATGTCAGAGAGAGAGGAATGTGGTAAGGAAAAGAAGTTAATTATCAATCACATTCAAAAGTCTGAGCCAAAACAAGTGAACAAACAAACTAACTAAAAACCCACAAGTGATCTTTGTATATGAGCTGAGACAAGAACCCATCTGATAATGCTGTTCAAGTGGTTTCTTCTGTACAGAGAACTGGACTGCTCTACAATGACCAGGCAAATGGGGAAATACAAGAAGACAAGGACTAGATCCTTTGCAAACCTCTGAGGCACACTGGAAAAATTTTAGAGGTCTGTGTCTGAAAGGCTAAGTCTGGAAACTGTTGCCTTACACTGAAGGACTGAAGCACCACAATTGCCTTGATTCTGACTTTATTGCTCCCCAGGTAGTAAGAGCTGCTCTAATCTTGACAGAGCTGAGCAGCTTGGCACTGTGCTTGCATTAATCATGCTTATTGTGATTGTTAAGCAGTCACTGGATAAAGTAGACAGAGATCAGAGTGGTGACCAACACTCTGGCCCCCTGCTCTCCACCAACATCACACAGCTGTGTCCAGCTTGCTGCTACCTCCCTACACTCACTCCCAGATTTCTACCTGACAGTCTTGACCCCCATATAACCTCTATGCTAGTGCATATTGCAAGGAGATAAGGGCTTAAATCCTTAAAGCTGAACGTGCCTGGCTGTCACACAGGGCTCGGTCTCCAGTTCTTGCATTCTTCAAATAGAGTGGGTTGGCTGCCCCTCTTTAGCATGATGGCCTGGTCTCTGCTGGTGAGCAAGAATCAGAGCCCATAGATTCCTTGCTTCTTAGAGACGTTTGTTGCAGTTTCACACCTGAATTAGAGGGAAAGTGCATTTTGTGTAGCAACTTGTGCTGGGATTGACTGACAAGGTCAGGGCAGCAGGGGGGCATAAGGGGTGTCGTAGTTTAACCCCAGCCAGCAGCCAAACCTCAGGCAGCTACTCAATCACCCCACCACCAGCAGGAGTGGAGTGTGAATCAGAGAGGTAAAAGCCAGAATGCCCATGAGTTGAGATAAAGACAGTTTAATAGGGAAAACAAAAGCTGAGTACACAAGTAAAGTAAAAGAAGGATTTAATTCACTACTTTCCACTGGCAGGCATCTGTTCAGCCATCTCCAGGAGAGCAGGGCCCATCACATGTAGCAGTGACTTGGGAAGACAAACACCATCACTCCAAACACTCCAAATGTTTGCTCTTCCTGCTTCTTCCCCTCACTTAATATCATGAGAATGATGTCATATGCTTTGGTACATCCCTTTAATTAATTTGGATCACTTCTCCTGGCTGTGTCACCTCCCAATCACCCAGGCACCCTCAATTTCCTTGCCATCATGGCCAGCAGAAAAGGCCTTGGCTCTTTGCAAGCCCTGCTCAACAATAACAAAAATGTCTCTGTATTCAGACATTCACCCTTGTGTTCAGCGTAAATCCAAAACACAGCCCCATAGCAGCCATTGTGGAGACAATTAACTCTACCCCAGCTGAAACCAGCACAAGGGGCTTCACTGAGAAGCTGCAAGAAGCTTTCCTCATGTCCAACAGAGCCAATGCCAGATGGCTCAAACGCAGACAGTGGCCAAGGCTGAGTCCATCAGCCACGGTGATAACCTCTGGGATAAAGTGTTTAAGAATGGGAAAAACTTTGCACAGGAACAACTGCAGTGAAAGAGACGAGCAAGAATATGTCTGAGAAACAGCCCTGCAGCCTCCCAGGTGAGTGAGGAAGGAGGAGCAGGAGGTGTTCCTGGTGCTGTAGCAGAGATTCCNCTGTGATACCCTGGGAAGCCTGCATGGAGCAGGCTCCTGGCAGGACTGTGGACCCATGGAGGGAGGAGCCCACACTGAAGCAGGTTTGCTGGCAGGACTTGTGACCCTGTGAGGAACAGAGAGGCCTCTGGAGCAGCCTACTGTGCCTACTGTCCCTACTGTGCAGGGACCTGTGCTGGAGCCCATGCAGGACTGCAGCCCATGGGAAGGACTCATGTTGAAGTCTGTGGAGGACTGTCTCCTGTGGGAGGCACCTCATGCTGGAGCAGAGGAGGAGCGTGAGCAGTCCTCCCACTGAGAAAGAAGGAGTAGCAGATATGAGTGATGAACTGACCGCATGCCTTATTCCCTGTGCCCCCAGTAGAGAAATTGGGAAGGAAGTTGAGCTTGAGAAAAAAGGAGGTGTGAGGAGAACATGTTTTAAAATGTAGTTTTTATTTTTCATTACTCCATTTTGATTTGTTTGGCATTAAATTAATTTCCCCAAGTCAAGTGTGTTTGCCTTTGAGTTTAACTGGTGAGTGATCCCTCACTGTCCTTATCTCAACCCATGAAACACATATTCTAGCCAGGCATCTATAGGGGTAACACTTCCCATCATCTTGAACATGCTGCTTTCAAAAGGGTAGCATGGTTATTAGAAAATGAGATTCCTGAAAGCCCAGACAACAAGCACAGGCTGTGAACTTCCTGGTACATTTTCCCATTAATTTCTTTGTTTGTTTGATTGTTTCTTAAATAAATAAATATGCCAAAGTCAACACACATTTATTTTAATGTCATTTAGTAGGGAAACTCTTCTGAGCTTGTTCAAAACTTGAAAACAGTCTGACCTCAGTTTCCTACTACAGATGTGTCTAGACTAGAATTTGCTCTCCTGTTGTAACTTGTGTTTGTTAGTTGTTTGCCAGTTAGCTAGTAGAGTTGGTGAAATTTGAAATTCTAAAAGATAATCTAAACATTCCAAGAAGATATGTTGCAGCAGTCAGACATTTGTGGTTTACCTTCACTTGTGCACAGAGATAACTCGCAAGTGTTTGCCTCATGGAATGAGCATTTATGGACTGTCTCAATTTTCATTTCTAAGCATATAAACCAAAAGGAAGTAATTGACAATCAATTAAGTTGGGTCACACATCCAAACCCATGTAATACCTGAGTATTTTAGTTTCAAACTGAATTAAAAATATTAATAGTGGTTAGTGTAGGCTTGGCTAAGAGGTCACAGTGCTGAAGAATGTAATCCAAATCTTACCACAATGGATAAGAAATGAACCACTACAGCATAGTGGTTTGAAGAAGTAGATTGAAATATGGTGGCATCTCTCTTTCATAGAAAGGAAGCAGCTAGCCTCAGCAGTCTGTTTGATTTAATGGAAAAAAATCAGAAAATAAGACAATGCCTTGAAGTAAGAGGCCCCACAAGAATCACTTTTTTTTTTTCTTTTCTTTCTACAGAGAGTATGGTGAACCATGGGGTTGGATATGGGGTGTTTGGTGATGGTAGTGCACAGTCAACATGTCTTGGAATGGTACAGCTTGATTACAAAGTGAAATCTTACTGGCATCAAACAAATATTTCAGAGTAAAACTAACAACTGAAAATAGCCAGCACAGATAATATTGAAATAAAATGGATCATAATGTACATACTATCCAATAAAATTTATATTACAACAGATTGAGCATCCTCAACCATTTGTTTTTATTCTATAGAGAACAATTAGAGGATAAGATATTAAGAAGGATATACAAGGCAATAAATGGCTTTTATGGAAACTTAAAAACAAGAGGGAAGTGAAAATATTTGGTAACTACAACTATCATTTAAGGAATCAAATAGTCCCTTTCTCCACTGTCATTATTATACAAGAAGTTACAGGATCGTTTATAAAATTTTAAAAAAGAGGAAAAAAATCTGGTGGGGTTTTTTTATCTCATGAAGTATTTCAAGTCCCATGCCAAACCTGGCTCAGAGGCCAAACAGAATTTTCTCCTCAAGAATATAAATTTTGGGAGACCAAATGTGTGTTCTGGGAGATCAAGTGTCCACTGAAAACCTGAGGAGCTGAGGAAGGCCAGTGGGATTAGAGGTGATGTTAAATTATGAAATTCAGATTGTATTAATGTCTCCCTTTGCACCCTGACCTCTCTGCATCCAAGCTGATGTGGTCCTGTGTGCAGAGGGAGACTGTAATCTGCCCCTTGGGCCCTTGTGCCCTATAACAATGGTGGCCAAAGAGGAAACTTGGGACGCAGGTACCTTCTCCTGGCTTCACTTTGGCTTTGCCACTGTGCCATGAGCTACAAGTTTTCCCTTTTCCCCCTGATAGCAACTGGAAGAAAGAAAAGGAATTTTTCTATGTTGGGAAAGTGAGGAATGTCACCAGCTGGTAGAAGGAACGGAAGAGGGAAGTTGCCAGCCTCTCTCCTCCCTCCCTCTGCAGCAGGGAGACCATTCAGGTAGCACCAAGGGGTAGTTTGACAGAGGAGCACAGCCACTGGGCCAGCAGCAGCCCTAGGCAGTTGCTGACAGCCTAAACCTGCCCTATATCCCTGCTTTCTCAGAAATAATTACCTAAGAATAGATCTAAAATCAATTAGCTGATCAAGGGAGTGACCTGTGTGGAAACTCAGGGATGTATCTGAACTCAGACTGTGTCAATAAAAGCTTCAGTCATAGCACAAGCTGAGCCAAGAGTGAGGTACATTTTCCCGTAACTTCATGCATAGCCAATTCCTTAGAATTGAACAGCCATGTTCAGCCCACTTTAGGGCGTAGTCTTTTCCACCCTGACTACATATTTCTATGGCAACTACTCTTACCAGACATGTCTGTGTATATGTGTATATGTAAATAAATAATAGATTAGGTACTAGTAAATGGTGCTAAAACTGTGCCAGTTGCTCTGTTGTGTTGCAGACATCTCCCACTCTGTGCTGCCAGCCCTGCTCTCCATGCAGGTCTGTGCAGCAGAGATGCAGAGCAAAGGGTTGGGTTTTTTGCTTGAAACCTGTGTTGTGGTTTACCAACAGCAGAGTGTTGCTGCACTGGGCTGGCAGGGAGCAATCTGCCCTCTATTGCGATACCAACAGGGAAAACTGGAGCTTCTCTGGTGCCTAATGCAAAATCCAGGCAGCAGCTGCAGTTTTGGACAGACAAAGCAAGTCAGTCAACATACTCACTGTCCAAAGCAATAAGGAAGAACAGCTTCCTAATTGTCAGCTTTTGGAGCTAATATGTGAAGTTAGGCAGCTTTTCCATCTCTAATAATTAAAAAAATCATCAGGAAAAAATTACATTTTCTCCTATATTTCCATATCACTCGACTCCATGAATCCCCCTTCTTTTGACGAGGTGGGAGCTGAGTGGTGGAGCCAGGACATGTTTGACTGTATGGAATTTTTTCATTTCTTGGACAATTTTTTTAACTTTCTTTGCTTTCCTTGCTTCACACTTTCCAAAGCATAATGGTCTGAGAAGTAACAGGCTCTGTCATGCCTTTAAGATGCTAGAAACTTTCCACTTGCCACAGAATTCTGTATCTTAAGGAAGAAGCCTTAGACAACAGGATGAAAAAGCATGGAGTTGTATAACATTGAAGTCAGGAAGGATCTTGCATTTGTATAGGGGCTTACACCTCACTGTGAGAGCAATCCCACCTACAGCAACCCACCTCCATTTTTCTGAGAATTAGAGATACTTTAAGTTGCAGCAGAGAACTTCTTTAGCTCCCTTAATTTCTCTTGCAGTTTTTGCCCAGAGACTCCTTCCTCTTGGTTGAACTAAACATGTAGGTAACTGCTTTCCTGCCTGGGGCCATTTATAATTCATAAAGTAAGTGTTCCTCTGCTGTACTTCCCTGAGGGGCATACTATGAGCTGCACTCCCAGACCACGCAGCTCTGTGGAATTCAGGAAAAAGGCACTGTAGTTTTGGCCACTTCAATAGAGCCTCTCCAAATCAACAAATAAGAGTAGAAGTTCTCTGTTCTGTATATGGTTATTGTAAGAAAGTAGAGAAGATGTGGAAGACCAAAGTTGGGGTTTACTTCTTTTTTGTGCCATAGCTCTCCAGAACTAAGAGCACCGGCAGTGCCAGAGACATAATAGCCTCTCCTTTTCAGCTGATTAACCCTGCAATTATGCAGCAGGACTAGGTTCCCTTCTTCTTGCTTCCTTCTCGATGCATGTATGAAACATTAAGTTTATGGTGGACCCTGGCTGCAGCAGGAAATCCCTCTCCAGGTCCTCCTTAATGTGGCCTCTCCTGGGACTGGAATGTTGGGGTGTGAGCCACGCTTCCCTCCAGTCAGGCAGCAACTGGCACCACAGTCCCACTGCCACAGGATGGTCACTCACAGCTGGAGCGCTGTGTCACAGGGATGGCAGTGAGGCCACGGCAGCAGGGGCTGAGCTTTAGCTGGAGGTGGCCATGGAACCTTACTTGCAGTCCAGGGGCACCCAGGCTGTGACTCTCCATCATCTTCAGGCAGCTCGGCCAAGGCGACGCTGCCTCTGGGTACACGGTAGCAGAGCTTAGAGATTTAAAGCAAATCTTCAGTGCCTACAGCCTCTCAGGTGCCTAAACAAGTTAGGTGAAGTTTTTTTTGGCTCTCTGTCCTCTACATAGGCATCTGAATTGTGCATGAGTTGCACTTTAGGTACTTTGCTGTTTTTGGATTTTGCCTTTTGCTGTGAGCAGGAGCACAGGTTTGCTCTGTCACGTGCAGCAGAAGGACAGTGTTACCCATTGACTACATCTCAGAAATCCACTCCCTGTTGTCTCCTTTTCCCTTCCAGCTCTTAAAACTTGTGGCAGTGGTTATAAAACTCTACCTACCATTTTATAACTGCTCCCTTACAACCAAGCCTGTGAACTCAACTTCCCAGTTGTTTGATCCAGTTTATATCCTCATCTGCCAAAAGCATTCTCTCTCTGGTAAAATTTCCACTTTCTGCTCAGCTTTTCCACCCTTCCCAGATATATGCATTCTTTAGCCTGGATTATTTGCTTACTTTAATAATAAGCCAAATAAAAGTGCTGCTCTTCTCTTTGAGTGTCCACCCAGGCTGCTTCAGATCCGAGGAGCAGCCAGGGTAGAGAGCTGAAGGGATCTCTGTGTTTCAGGATTTGGGTCTGGCATGACACAGGCTACAAAACATGGGCTTGTGTGACAACAGTCTGCACTTGTTTAATGATGGCTCCTTCCCCCTATGGTGGAGGATCTCTGGAAGCTTTATTTTATCCTCATTAATTTTCACTCCTCTCTGCTTTCATGGTTGACCTTTTCCATCAAGTCTCACACAGATGAATTGTCTATGAAACTGAGGTTTTTCAGCCATTATTCCCTATAGCTGTGCTCCTTTCCTCTCCCCCAGGGAGCAAACCCATTGAAGCAAGCTATTTAAGATATTTGCAAGGGAAACTGTGAAGTATTTGGCCTTGTTTTTCAATTTAAATATGCTGGTGCACAGCACAGGCCAATTAAAGCCCCATTTTAATGGATGTTTTATATGCAATCCTTGTATAGATGCACATACCATGTAAGTCATTGCTTGTTGTAGAATAAGGGCTACACCATAATAATCACTTATCATCACTAGTCAAAAATTATTCTGAGTAGACTCGGATTTTGTTTTCTGGGAGAATCATTACTTACCAAGGGAAGAGTACACAGAGGAGTCTGCCTCTTGGAAAATAGGGAATTGAGGCATTCAATTCCAGCTGAAGTTATTGTTATTGTTATTTCTACACAAGACCCAGAATTTATGCAGTAAATTGAAAATAATACAAGATCAAGAGGGTTTTTAATGGACTTAAAGTCAATACAATTATTGTGGTATCAGTTGCCATTGACACATAATTGCAGCAAAGTGATATAACAGTGGCTTACCCATAGAAACAACATTTGGTGTGGGAACCTTCAGCAGGGGTGCTAAAGAGTCAGAGAAATTGTGAAAGAAATGATTGCAGAAAATGGCAGATCTGTCACAGAGGGGTATAGAAAACACTGGAGACTTAGTTGCTAACTGCCCTCACCTCTGCAAGTGATGCTTTCTTACAAATTAATTTTATTCCTCAGGGTTCTTCTCTGGGGACTAGCTTTTAAAATTTGGTAGAGCCAAACCATGGTAGTCTTTGAGTAACTTTTTTACAGTTTGTATTGCCCTTGTGCCTTGCTGGTAAATACAGAAATTGCTTGTTATGATTTCTGTTTATTCTTTGGGAATATAATGACATGTTTTTACAGATTGCTACAGATTTATATATAGTCTAAATGACTTAATCAAAAAAAGCAACTTCCTCTGCCCCAAATACCTCAGTATTGAAAGATTTATTCATGGAAGTAGACAAAATAAAATCATATTAGTTGACCTGAGAGATTAAAAATTCTGTGTATATTTTTTCATTGTGAAGAATGACTGGAGACATGAAATTATATACAGGTATGACTCCATCATCATTAGGAGGAAACCAGCCTCATTTAAGAGTGGGTAGGAGGGCATGAACATTTTATTCAGTCAGAAGAAGACGGTAGATAAATTACATCTCTCTGAATTTGATCAGGACAAGGAGCATGTTTCATCTTGTGAAAGACTGTGTAATATCTTTAATAGCCACAGGAATGAAGGCTTTGCTCATATATTTCTTACAGAGCTTCACTTCCATCGGGAAAGGAGCGTTCAGAACCGGCCCACAGGGAAGAGGCATATCCTGATTAGCGTTGCTTCTGCATTTCCCTTCGAGGCCCTGGCTGTGTGAGCAGCACTGAGATGCAAAACCAACAAAGAACTCAGTGTATCCCAGCAAAACCCCTATCATTACAGAAAAAATTACTCCTTGCAGGAGAAATAAGGTTTGCCAATAAACCTGGTGTTTTGTCAGGGCTGCTGCTGGCTCGGAGCGCCAGACAGGGATCCCGGATCTTCACACCCACAACCAGCCACCGCAGGGCTGGCACAGGGCTCTGGCCTCAGATGCTGAGCAAGACCAAGAATAGCACTGGGTGGTTCGTTGTGTGCAATAGTGGAAAAAAAAAATTGTATTTAAATCCAGTGTTTTCCAAAAGTAGCTAAACCCAGAAGGTTATAAATTATTAACCTGTAAAGCAGAAGGTTTAGGAGACTGCCACTTGTGTGTCCTGGAATAGTTTCTGCTACCTTTTTTGGGATGGAGCAGAACCATTCATTTAGTTATTGCCTTCCAGCTGAATTTGCAGCAGCTGCAGTTTATCTAATCCTTGCAGTAGATTTTCACTCTAGAAAAAAATTCAAACAACAAACAACAGAAAATTTGGTTTTGCCTCATTATTTAACTTTGTGTTGTGTTACCAAGATTTTCACTACTTTTAGATTGAGCCCATTAATTCTTTACCTGCTGTGTCCTGTCACTCTTTTACAAGACCCCTTCTCATCACAGAAGAGGAAGGGAGGAGAAAAATGTAACCTGTGGTTAGAAATAACCAAGACTAAGAAGCAGAGACTGCTTAATGATATAATTAGTGCTTCCTTTTCCACTCTGAAGTAAATTATGTCCACTATGCTTTAAAAAAAAGAATTACTGGAGAAATGTATCCATTCACTACATTTATCTGTCAATGCCTGATATAAATTTATTTTGCTTAAAAAAATGTAACTTTTTCTTACACAGTTGTTTTGTGTGCTAATAGTTTATGAAGAAGAATCCTTAAGTAGGAAAAAGTCATATATGGATGATGGGGAAAACCAGGATGAAATTATGAAAGCAAACCACCTTGTATGCATTTAACCTAAACTGTTGGCAGTGTGGGCAATTTGAGGATGAGAAACTTCAGCACTCTAAGTAGGTGCAGTGGTTGCAGCTCTGTAGCTGCCCTGCTGTTCCTAGAATTGTGTACATACACACTGTGTATGTGAGTGTATTTATGAACAGGTATGAAGGAATGGAATTGTGTACGTAAGCTTTATGACAAGTATGTGATTTACTTTTATTCGTGCATATTGTGTATTAGAATGATCAGGTTAGATGAAATACATATAAATGACTTTGGGAACTGCACAAGTGAAATGGTGACTTCTACAAATAATTAAAAAATTTTGACACCTGTACAGGAGTACAAAAATGAGAATTTTATTGCATTAAATATGGAATGAAGTAATGCAATCAGTCAAATGTTTTATCTGTTTGCAATTCAATATTTCTATTTACTTATATTTGTCTTTGCTTTCTAAGTTTTTGATTGCTAATTTTTAAATTCAGGATGAGCCAAACACTGGATGGTTCAAGCCATTTTCTGAAGCTTAGAAGAGAAAGCATAATATATCAGAAATACTGCTATACAGAATATTTGAGAAAATACAGGCTGAGGCCCAATTATTGCTACATGCAGGTATATCAGTCTTTATCAACACATCCTGTTTGGGCTATCTTCCCACAAACAGCTTAGGTGTTAGTCTCACAGAAGCAGTTTATCATTCTCTTCTGTTTATTTTTGACAACTACAAATACCATAGAGGATATTTGTTTTTGTAGCGCTAATGATGAAATAGATTTACTGGCTGCAGTCACAAGAATGCTAAACAGATATTCATTTGTTTAATCTCTGCAGCTTTGTTGAAAAATTTATAACTGTCTGGGACAAATTGTTAGAAAAAATTAGACATTTGGGTTTATGGTTATGGGATATTTTTATAGCACCCAAAAAGGTTTGGGAGATAGCATGGGTTCTTACAGCTGCAGAACAACCAGCGGAGGAAAAGTTGTTAGTGCCACAGGCATCATGGCACAAACAGGGTACCCACAGCAGTGTGCCCTCAGGGCTGGGACAGGCTGGCTTCACCTCTGGGAGGTATTTGCCATCTGGGTCTTCAATGGGAAGTGCATATGTTAGATAAGGTGCTGTATGCCAGATGAAGGAAGTCATGGAGCAGTTTTTACTTTTCATCACCTAAGATGGAGCCATTAGACCAGATCTGGGGTTCAGCTATATGATGACTTTCTTCTGTCAGGATGGTGTGTTTTTGGCATTTCTTTCCATAATGGAAAGACACACCTTTGTGTGGTAATGACAAAGAAAAGCCACAATCCTAGATCACCACTGATAACCATTATTTCTTTAATTATGAGCCCAGAATCACCCTATTTAATTTTAGACACTTCGTGAAAGTGATTTCAGTCCTGTACAGAAGGTAAATATCCCTCTGCAGAGAGACCTACAGTGACAGGTCTTATCTGAACTCCTCAAGTAAAGCTCTTACAGCAGAAGGGACTGAAAGCAGGTTGCTTTTGTAAGTCAGCCCTGGGTAGCAGGTCAGTAGCTTCTGAGAGATCTGCTTTATTCCTGCTTCCCTGAGCCAAGCAGGCTCATCCTGCAAGCAGTCAACCAAAAGCTGAAGACACAGAGAAATACAAGAAAAGAACAGCATGGTGCTCCATCTGCTTTGCTTGCAGTGCTACCGCACTTTTTTTCCCCTTCACTTCTTGGAGTCTAACAAGCCCGAGAGCTACTGGGTACTGCTCAGACTCAGACAAGCTGTTTTGATCAGTCACCTTCTGCTTGTCTGCAGCTCCAGTGCTGTTTCCACTCCTGCTTTGCCTGTAGTAGTGAGGTAAACCAGGCTGTGCTTCTAAAAATGAATTGTCAGCCTTGTCTATCTGGTTTTCCTCTAAAGAAATAAAACCAAGGTAAAGAAGAAAATTCTACAAACAAAGCCTGGCCTAAAGAATAGGATACTCTTGCCTCTTTTTTCCTTCAGTGTTACTGTTTTTCAGTCAATATTGTGTGTGATATTTCTTTCCACATAGTACAGAGGGCCCTGTTGCCTCCATGATACCTATTTCTGCTCCCTCACCGAATACCTTCATCGCTGCTTTTTTATTTTCTTTGACCTTACTACTATTCACAGTATTGATGAGGGAAGAAGCAGACAAACATCTCCACCTGCTATAGCCGTGAAATCAGCTTCATTTTCCAGTTTATTAACTTTGACCTAAAGGGCACTTGTTGCAGTTACCTCTTTGAAGGTAATATGATGTCTGTAAAATGTATTTATATTTCGCAATTTCTTTCTTCTTCTTCACTTGAATATTCTTTTAGAAACAACTAGGACTCTGCTAATGAAATAGGTCCTTTTTACCTTTATATATAAAAGATCACCTTACCAACACACTAATATTTTGCAGGAACATGGGGGTTTTGACATTTTCTTTGCTTCAGATTGGAGACTTGGATCTACCCTGCAATCATGCTGCTATTGCCTGTCCTGACAAGTCTGCTTCTTCCTTTTATTTCGTGAATAGCATCAAAGAACCTTGGCTTCATCTCACTAGGAAACTGGAAAATTTTTGCAGCCTTAACTTGAAGAGGAAATTCTTCTCTTCTTCCAAATTTATATTTATAAAATAAATGTCAGTGGTAACGGAGGAGTACATATTTTAGATCAATGCAGCAGAGAAGATTTTGAAAAACTTTTGTAAATTGCACCTGCAAATGCACAGGAACATTGTTATTTAGTTAGGGAAGAATGATGGATAGTTTTCACTGAAAAAAAGGGCTTCATTGTCTTAAGTACTATGCTGAGAAATCAAAAAGATGTCTTCTTTTCATAGGGCTTGTGAAGTACAAGGCATTTGAGAGATGATGGGAAGTTAGAGGTAAATGGGAATAAAATGGAAACAGTACTACTCAGCAATTGATATATAGGAGATTTGAAAAGTGAAAAGATAATTTTTATCATCAAATTTGAGATATAGTATAAAAGGGGCTTTATTTTCCCCTCAGGTCATTTGTACATATATGTTTAGTTGCTGCTGAATAACATGTGGCACAGGCAAATCTTTGTTTATTTTGGGGAAAATAGGATCTCAGTCATTTCAGAAGCAAGATAATGTTTTTCTTAATTGCACATTTGAATAATTTAGTGTTTCATTGTTATTTATTTAATAATTACAATAGTGATATCATTCAGCAGCTATTCTGTGTGCTACTGTCTGTGATTTCTGAGTGACAGCCTTGAAAGATCAGGCTGACTTTAGCAAGCGATCCCATCTTGCAATCATGTAAACACATTTAGCTTTGCATCCTTCCAGTCACATGGAAAAGTATCTGCACTGTCAGTGACTCAAGATTATTTTCTTTCAGAAAAGGAACAGCAGTTACCCAGAAAATTCATATGTTGCTCCAGCATCATAATCTATTACCATTTTACTCGTGTTTATTTTCAACACAAAATTTGCTGGCACTGAAATAGTTGAAATTTTAAATACAAGTATAGATCATATCTACTCCAACAACTTTATCTCTACAATAAATATATACAAATTTACAAATTCATCACACGATAATTTTCAGCTGATGCCTAAAGTAATTACACATTCTGTGCTGATAACACATTCAAGGTTTGTTGTTTTTTTATGATACCACAAGCTGGCGAGACACCTAGATCAGGCCTGCTAATGCTAATTGGCAGATAAAGCATAAATCTGAGGGAGTCTGGATTCCTGCCTTTTGCCAGTTTTTTGTTGATTGGGAACTGAATTCTTTTTATCCTAGCTTTTGAAAAATGCCAGGCAATTCACAGTTGTCTTTCCTATGTGCATTTTAATCCATCAGTTCTGTTACTCCTCTAATGCCTTGTTGTTTGTTTTTAATCCAGTAGACTAAAATGGTTTTCTTTTTAACTGCCTTATAAAGTCAATCATACAGGACTCCCTAATACAAAATATAATTGATTCTGATGACATAGCTATAACATTGATGAGGTTTTTGTTTCTTGATTATGTATAAAGGTGTATGACCTAGTGATAATAGCAGTGATAAACTTTGAAATATAATAGTTTACCTGCTTGTCAGGTGAACACACTTGGTCATTACCTCTGTAGATTTTATATGAAATATATCAAGTTTTCTGGACATCCATCTCCCTTCAAGGGTGTGAATCTTATTCCATGACCTGATCCCTATATATCCTGCAGTCTGAGTATATTCTATTCTTTATTATCCTTATTTTTATTATAAAAGTAAATATAATTTAAAAACAGGATTTCAGATCTTGCTCACGCATGAAGAATTTCAGATCCTGCTCATGCATAGCATAGATCTTCTTGAAAATAGTTCAGTAATTTGTCATAAAAGGAAAAGATTGGAATCTTCGTTTTGAAACCATTTTTTTGTGAACTTAGCCCTGATTTCTCATGAAGAAACCACTCTGCAACTGAAGAACTATGAGATCCCTCTAGATGTGAGTGAATGTGTAGAGGTGAGGTCATAAAGTAATAGCAGATGTTCATAGAAGGCAAAATGACACAAAGGTAATAGATAATTCTAAGCAATCAAGACAGAGCGCTTTCAAAAATTACTTTCTGTGGGAAAAAATGAAACCTGCATTGATAACTACCAAAAATAATGGTATAGAACCAATCATACTTCAGGAAGGCCCTGCTGAATAGTTCTCAGAAACCAAAGGAATATACTGGGAATATATTCCAAATGTGCTTTATTTTTAATAGTTTTCCATGAAACATCCAGTGGTGCTTGAGACGGAGGCCAGTGAGCAAGGTGAATTTCTGAGCTGGCTAGTGTGGCTGCTCCTCTGCTTATGATCACCTGTGAGTGGAGGGGCATTAATTGACTTTGTACACCTTCCTTGCCATTAAAATGAGGAAAAAAATAAATCACTAGCTTGTGATTGAATAAATTTATTCTTGTCATAGTTCATAAAAACAATTATGTTTCCTCTCTTCAAGGAAGAAGCTGCTTTGAATATTTTAGTTCTCTCTTTCTGAGATAGTGTCTCATAATGGTAGAGGTCACACAAAATAGTTGTGTTTGGCTACTGAAAGTTTTCTTCAGATAATAAACATTGAGATAAAAAAGGAAATAGAAAAAAGGGGTTTAAAGTTGCTAACAGACCTAGTGTGTGCCATTTGTACAATATGCAGACTTGTACTAAGTCAGAAAAATCTGTGTTATCGTAATACATAAATTTTTATAGTTAATTATGTATTATTTTTGCTGGGTTTTAAAGCTCTTTGCAACCCGTAGGTGGTAACATCAGAGAGATCTACCAAATTATTTAAGTCTTAACTTGCAGATCTGTGTCTGCCAACACAAAAATCTTCTATCCATTGTTCAGGGAGATCAAATCTTCAGAAGGTGTGAAAGCACCTGCCAAAATTGCAGTCTTTGGGTGGTGGCAAGGGAGCACAGACTGAGCTTTACTCGTCTTTGACACTGAAAACTTCTGTGTTTGTACTGTAAAGCTATTGCTGTTCAATAAATTGGAGAATATATATCATTTACAGATAAATGTACCTATCCTCTATGTCTATCCAAACCAAATTAGCAAAGTGTTTTCTTCCAGTAAAGCGTCATATGGTCTTGGTTATACTTTCTGTGGTCTCTCAGGGGCTCCTCTGAGCATGGGTTTATCTTGCAGCACTTTCCTATAACTCAAATGCCCTTCCTTTTGGTTGATGACTTTATATGCAAGACAAAGACCATGACTTTGTGCTACATCACTGTGTGGGTTGCAGGCAAGATAGGATTTCCTGCAAGGGAGGACTTGTGTGTCTCAGCTCAGTGCACACAAACCTGTATTACAGGGAATGTAAATAGAATTTTTAGGAAGTCTTATTTTGTCTGAATTTTGGATATACAGTGATACTTGGATGCCTGTATTTTTAAGAAATAAACTTACTTCTCAATTGAATTTTGTTCTTTTGTTCCTCAAGAAAATGGAAGAACATTTTACTGAAACTAAGCAGACATCTTAATTCAGTTTGTTTTCAGTGTCTGTTTGCTTAATATGAGGTTTAAACAAAAGCATACCTCTGCTATAGAATTTTGCATATTTTATACATTCAATTAAATATTTTTATTGATACAGTATTTTATTAATTGTCTTTTAGCTAGCACCATATGTCGATTTTGCCACTACATTGGATGAACCTATCTTCTCTCCAACCTGTAGGCAGTTTGCTTTATACACGCTTCTAAATACTGTCTTGTGCTCTGTTCTCTGAATGTGATGTTTAAGTCACACGTAGAGAAGGGTTAACATACTGGAAAGGTATAAGCTGATAAACTTACCATTGTCTACAAACATGGAAACAATCAAAGTTAACATATCATAATAAAACCCAAATATTTTTGGTTCCTTAGTGAGCTGGGCCATATCGTGACCCAAAGTTCATAGCGAGATCTGTTCATGCAGTGAAACGGGACCACTGAATTGCAGAATTGAAAAGGCCCAAAAGAGACTAATCCATCCCTTTTAGTTCAGACAGACCAAAGTAGGCTTGATTGGGTGGATGTCTTGAACAAGAGTGTACAGCATGCTCTATACCCTGCTTTTTACTTTGCTTTTTGCAAGCTGTGTTCCTACAAAGCTATTCAACTATTTTATTATCCAAGATGCTACACTGGGTTATCTAGGACACATATTTCTTCAGAAACTGTGGCAAAACGTCCTTATTCTTGAGGACATGGTCCATGCTCCTTCCTGCATTTCAGGCAGTGTATTGCTACAGGGAAACATTCCTGAGAGGTGGGAGTGTGTCCTGCCTCTTGGAGGGCTGTCAAAACCAGGCATGGCTGCACTGACAAAGAGGCAGCAAAGTCCATTAACAGCAGGTGGGGCAGGGAAAAGTCCCACACTGAGAGCAGCAGACCCATCAATGGCAAATTGTGTTTGGAGACCACTACAACTAGGCATGGACATTTTGTCTCTTCAGGTAAACCACGGATGTCAATTTGGCTCTTCAAGAGCTGGAATTGTCAGAACATATTCAGAAATTATTAACAGACACCTTCTATGCTAAACCATTCCTCAGAAGACTCCAGCACACTTTGTAGAGGCATCCAATGACATTTTTAGGTTGAACATTCAGAATCCTTTCCACATGGAGATCTGATTTTTAACCAAGTTCAGGAAACAGAAGAACAAGGTGTCTGTAACAACTTAAGTAGCTAATATTTGGGAAATTAAATCTGTGAACCTAGTTTCTGAAATAATGACATTGCTGTGCCCCTTTTGCTAGTCAGGTTTTGACTTTATTGTAACTGAAGCAACATTTTACAACAGGAAGCAACTAACATCACTGGTGCTCAACAGAAATCAGAAATGGATGCTACACTGTTAGTTGAAGAATTATATTAGTAATACATGAATATTGTCCCTCAGAAAACTATTTTCCCTCTGCTATGGTAGAAAATTCCACTTACTCTAACTGTTGATTCTAACAAATGAGTTCTTAGGTACTTGGTATGTACCTGTTCTCTCTGGAAGATGCTTGTGGTTCTGTAGGAATATTTGTGCATAACAAAGTAGTGATCTGCTCATAACAAAGAATTTCCCATAAAATAGTTGTATTTTAATGAGTTGAATTTATTTGCTTTCTGTAAATGCTACTGAACTGTATGTTTTCTACTACCACAAGAGAATTATATATGGAAAGATTATTTAGGCTTTGGCTGATGTACCAGTGCTGTTTATCAGGAAGAAGAATGTGTATTGCCTTTTGCACATTGAAATCTGGCATTTGTACCTAGTTGTTTTCAGAAGCAAGAATATTTTTATCAGGTATACCAGGTTAGGCATAAAGATTAATAAGAGCAGAACAGGATGTGACAAGAGACCTTATGAGACCTTATGAGAGTGCAAGGTTGTACTTATTTTAAAACGAATGGATTTTACTCCCAAACATGTATCCTGCCATGTTTCAATCAGAGAGACTCCCAAGAACCAAGACATGTCTGTCCAGCTGGGCCAATCAGAACCACCTGCAAGGGACATGGAGCACAAAAGACACCAGCCACCAAGTCTTTGCTTTCTGATTGGCAACAACAAACTGGTTTTGGATAAGGTCTCTAATACTCTTCAGGAGTCAGCTGTTGTCATAGGGTGACCTTCCACCTCAGAGTCCTTCTTACTTTGCCTGTATATCTTGCTCTTAACTTCTGCTCATTTTGTTCCCTAGTTTTGGGTACATTTACGGCTGCCTGTCTTCTTGGGACAGCAGGAAGAGGAATGGCAAAGATGAAAGGCTGTAACCTCAAGTCCTCCCATTTGCATCTGTACATAGGTTTTCTGATATAAACACATGGCAAGCCCAACCTAGGCTCAAGAATCACAGATTTATATTGATTATTTAAGAAAAAATGAAATTGCACCAGAATTTTTTTATTACATCTGTGTCTAGTAAGCTTCTATTTTACAGGAGGTAAAGGACTGAATTCATGGCCATGCTGTCTCTATAGTGTCTGAGACTGAAGGCATGGCCTCTGAATTTGTAAACACAAATAATATGTTCAATACAACAGTTATGGTGCGGCATTGTCATTTGACATTCAGTTGAATGTAGCAAATAAATTATGATGGTGATATGCTGAGTACAATATATCTTCATATTTGTGCAAACCTTAGTAAAAATAATTCTCCCATTTTGCTCTGTTTCATCAAATCAGTCCCAATGAGTGGTCCCTTTGTGATCAGCGACACTGATGGAAGTGGTGCTTGGAGCTGCTGCTCCTGAAAACCATCCGAATCAGAGGAAAAGTGTGGAACCTGGGTCTGGATCTTCTGCCTTAGTTTGTGTTTGCAGGATTTATAGGGTTTCTTCTATGCCTTTATTTAGCATACATATTTAGAAGTGATTCTAAAACTATGTTTGGACAATCACAGAAAATGTTCTCCATAGCCTACCAAGACATGTTAAAGTATGAGTTAATTAGTGCCTTGAAGTTTCACTTATTAGTGGAAAAAGTTTGTGTTCACTGTGGCTCAGTCACCTAAATATATTTGAGTCTCCTAAGAAGTGAAAAATCCTTGTCCCTACAACAGAATTTGGTAACTGGAGGTGGAGGGCAGGTACAGATATGTGGATGAAAGTGAGACCACAAATGATGAATGAAGTTGGCTTAGACTGTTGCAAGTTACATCTGAAATGAGTTCCCTCAGATCACTGCATCAGTTTACATCATATGTTATTTTCCTTTTACTTGCCTTTGATGTGCAGCCCTTGGCTATGATGCTAATTCTACCTGCACAGAATGAAAAGGAAATTGTCCACCTGACACTGTCTGGGATATATTTCTAACTGTAAAGTGAAGTAAATCAAAGCCAAGACTCAGAAGCAATTGCTGTCCTGAAGAGCCAAGTATTTTATTTTACATTGTGCACAGGACTATGTTCATTGTATTCCTCTGTCACTAACTAAAAAGGAAAAGCAGTGTTTTGTAACCATGACATACCCTGTTATCTTCCTCAAGTAATGAGCTCATCCAGATTACTCCAAGGAGATGCTTACATTTTATCAGTGGCGCCTTGTTGCACAATTTCCAGTTTCTTTCTTGAAGATACAATAAAAGATTTATGTCTGAAGGACTATGATGTGGTTTTCATCTAAGAGCAAAACAATTCTTTCTAAAAAAATACCATATCCCCAAATGATTTCATAATTGCAAACAGCGTTGATGAGCTCTGTGGCTTAAATGAGTTTATAACATATTTGCTGTGTTTTCTAGTGAATATTTTTGGATGCACTTAGTAAAATCCCCCTGCTTTTTTAAACTGACACAAAATAAGTGTGATCCATTTGTTGATGTCTACTGTAATAAGTAATTATTTAAATTTCATATCAATTTTTTCCAAATACTTGTCTCATTCTTTCTTTGTGTGTGTGTGTGTGTGCGCATGTGTGCGTGCATGTGTGTGTGTGTTCAATAGTTTCAAATTGGAAAGTCATCTGTGTTCCTCATTATCAGACATCAGGAAGGGTTTTTTCTCTTTGTGTTTTCATGCCACTTGAGGATAAGCAAGTTTCAGAATAGCACAGGTTTTTGATGGGTAAAATTCACATCTCAGTGAATTCTGTTCTCAGTGCAGAAAGCTTATCTGCACTGCAGATCTCAATTGGATATTCTGTTCTCATCCCCTGCGCTGGGCTTAGGTTGTTATCACCATGATTTCCACATGCAGGCAATTCACAATTCCTGCAGCATGGACAGGAGAATTGGCCTGTATCAGTAATGTCAACATGCAGAAAAATATTTTGTAATACACCTTGGATGAATAGAATTTCTGAGTCTAAGCTGCTATCTGGGAAGAAACATGAGATATTGATTTAAAAGACCAGTGACTTGATTTTAGGCAACACTGTCTAGCTGGTTAGAAGTAATTTATCATACTCAATTATGAACATGGTCTTACTTCTTTGGTTATTCTATTTCTATGTACACTAGCAGCATCTGATATTAGAAATGTGTTGTATTTTAGTCTGTCTGTAGTAAAGTCTGTTGATTTTACTTGAAAGACTTTCTGAGTGCTTTTTGGAAATAGTTTACAGTGTAGTAGTTCTGATTTGAGTTATGGACTTCCCTTGTTCTTACTGCTACATCCGGTAGAAAAAAAAATCTTTATTTTTAGATACATCTCAGCTGTCTTGGATCAAATCAGTGTTTTTCTTTATTCAGGATATCTATCATCTAGGACTGGGTATTCTGAGAACTAAATTAAGACAGAGCATGTATATTGATATTCTCAATACTGCCATGAAGTGGGGAATTCTGTAGCCTAGTAAGAAAGGGTGTTTCATCTGCAAAGGTTGTGTCACCACATTCATATTCTCAGGATTAGTTTCAACCTTTGCATCCCCATGTTACACATGAGACACAAGTCATTCTGGATCTGGATTGGGGTCTAAGTTTTGTGGAAGTTATTGAACCTTTGCATTATTCATTTTTCATCAAGGATTTGTCCAAGTCACCTTTATTTCCCCATTGTTAAATTTGTGATGGCATTAAGCCCTAGATATTAAATTAGAATACCATGGGTATAAAAAAATGGGTAAAAAGGGATGGTTCTAATTTCAAAAGGGAGGAATTTAGCATATAAGGCATGGACTCACTGTCCATTTGAGGGATTATCTGTGAGCAGTTAGTGCAGCACCTTGTGGAGCCCAGGCGTGGCAAGGAAATGACCTCTCTGGGACACATCAATTTCAGGTGAGGCACTTAGGTCGGTTGTGTGATGTTTTGATCTGGTAACATCTCCCTGACAGCTCAGATCTGGATGATGCTCTGTAGCTTACATAAAGAACCAGGAAAGTTATGGTCAAGGATAGAGTGGAAAAAGAACAGTGAATCAGGCTATAGGCTTTGGAAAGAATATCAAAGCATTTCAGTTTCTTATAAGTCCCAGAATACTGCATGCCTTTGCATTCAGATTCCTCATTCATTTAACCAGGATTGCAATGGGAATGGAAACAACAGAACATGAATCCATGGAAACAAAGGCATTTGTATTATTCTGTGTGGCCCTCAGAAGCTGCAGTTTGGATGTAATTATGACTCAAATGAAAGGACATTAACAAAGCAAATGAAATATTTTGTCTCTAACCTCTTCCAAAGAAAGCTTTTATGATTGCAGATTTCATGGATCGTTTTGGCCACTCTTTTCAGAGCACTATTTAAAACAGGTTATTTACCCTTTCAAATGGATCTATCTTTACTGGCATCTGAAAAAATTGTTTAAAGATATTTATTATACAGACAATCTGTCAAATTCAAGCAGAAGAAAATCAAATTAACATTAGTTCTTTAAAGATAAAGCTGTGGTGTGGAGAAAATTGGGAAAATGTACCATGAGGAGTTGCTTTATGGATTTAGTTTGTTCTTTCAAGGATTTTTGAGGAGAATAAGGCAGAGGAACTTATAGGCAAGACTTCTAGGGGAACCTCTGCTTTTAGGAGTTCATACAAGGATCTTCGATTCATTCAACCTAGTCTTAGGTACTTAACTAACCTGCTTTACTACCTACTTAACTACTTCCTGTGACTATAATTGCCATCATGTCCCATGGTAGCGCATGGAGAGAGACCCAGATACCTGAACAAAGTTATTCAGAGTGAAGAAGTGAATGTGTGGTCAAGAAACTGATTCTAGATTAGTCTTTGCAAGGGAATGCATTTTACTGACTTCTTTTTTACATCTTGTGTACATTAATTGGCATTGAGTTCAATGCAGAGCAGCATATCCAGTTCTAAGACTCCTTTCTTTGCTACAGAGCACCTATAATGTAAGGATTGAATGCTGAGGGCTAGTTCCTGTCTGGAAGAATCTGTAATTCATCATCTAAACTGGGTGTTAAATTGCATAAACAGAAAGAAAAACTAACTTGAAAACTGAAAACTTAACTTTAAAGTATTGAAAGTCTCTTCAGTATATGTCAATAAATAGATGAGCAGTACAAGGAAAATCTTCCATTGTTGTAGTGCTCAGGTCCCAGCTCTAGCACATACATGCTGTAACACTGTGTGACATGTTTCCTAACTGCTTGCTCAAGTCCAAGTCATAGTCATAGTCTGCTTGCTCAGCTAAATCTTGTGTTTGAGTAAAATTTTCAGTTCCAGTTTTGCCGCCTAGAATACTGAATTCAGAAATGTCCTTTCTAAGTCTGCATTGAGATTGACAGATGTGTGATGCTTTGCAAGGGACATGGCTGCTTGGTCCTTTGCAGACACATCTGTGCCCGTCCCCTCCGCACACAACAAGGCACTTAGTAAATTCTTCAGAGAGACAGCACAAAACTAATGAAGCTTTGCAGTTTTTGGACCCTCACTTGCAACCAGCTTTCTTGAGGCAGGCATAGGTCTGAGTTGTGTGGATGTACCAAACCCTGCAGGCAGGCAGGCCGTTCAAAACCTGCTTCATTCACCACCTTGGCACTAGATTGGAGGGGCAGCCTTGGAAAATGTTCATTGTTATTCAGGTGCTGCAGTAATTTGCTGCACATAGCAATAGGTACTGTATAGAGACACATGGGATCTCTTATCATCTTAGCCCTGATTTTCTGAGGCAATGCAAACAAGGTGTTTAACTTCCTTCTGCTGCAGTTTCCTCACCACAATGATAACAAGGACCTGCCCCTTTTAAAACACCCTGAGAATAACCAGTGGGAAGGATAAAAAAGGTGGATAATGGGAAGTTTAATTGGGTTTTATCTATAAAGGGTTTTGGCATCCTGCGATAAAGGCTATTTTATTCAAGTTATTATTAAAATATTATTAATTTATATCTAGAATTAAATTCATTAAATATTAATTATTATTTCTAATTAAAATTATAATTTTTTAGTATTTAATACTCAGTGTTATTCTCTTTTCTAATACTCATACCAGCCAACCTCTAAAGCGTGTAAGTTTTCCTCTCCAGAAGCTGCCCCAGTGTTACTGGGTGGAGAAGTGGAAGCTCCATGGCATGCCAGATTACATAAAGTGGTGTCAGAGTTGGACTGCTGTCATTCATGCTGATTTCAAACACAGAGCTGCCACTGGCACATTTGCAGTTTGTGCCAGGAGACCAATCTGAGTTAGTAATCACTATTTGTCTTGTGCTTCAGACTGGATGTCAAAATGCTTCAGTCCATACATCATCAGGGTGACAGAATGTTTGAGGTGACTGGCCAGAGGACCTCGCTGACTTGTAGAACCACAGTTCTGAGAATCAGAATCAGGCTCCCAATTCTTTCTTACACAGTTCTGTGTGAGTAACTCCTCTAGGAGCCTTTGTCCAGTGGGACTCCAGACACTGACATTCAGCAGTGCAGAGTGCTGTCTGCTGGATAACAGCCACCTCTGGATGAGTCTTCAGAAAGAAAAGCTTCAGGAATGCCGTTTCTCATCAGCTGGTGTCACTGCTTGGAGCCAGATGTTCGCAGCTGGGTGTGGTAGTACAAAATGGTCTAGGAAAGAAAGAAGAAAATGTTTAATAGGAAACATTAACATTCTGGCTAAGCTATGGGCAAATGCAGCAACCCCTTGTTTACAACAATAACTACTGGAAGCTGCAGAAATAGACCTCTGACATTTAAAGTAGTATGTTGAATCTTTTTGATCAGACGGGAGATAATGTCATGTGCTTATTTTACCATAAACACTCCTAATAAAGACTCAGCTTTTCAGCTATTGGCATGAAATAGAAGAACATGAAGTATTTTTTGAATATTTAAACACCAGGGTGTTTGGAAATATGTAGTTGCCTGTAATTGTACTTTGTATTTCTTGGACATTCTTTGCAGTAAATGTCTTGATTTATGAATATGTGATAACTGATTACTGGAAATCTCAGAAGTAAGACAATTTACCTGTTCTGTTTCTTTCTAAAATAACCCAGTTTCTGGGAATGGGGAATGTTTGTTGAGCAACAAGGGCTAAATTAAAATATTAAAATATACATAACTGCTTAATGGCCTTTGGAAACACAGCAGATAATGCACACTCCCATGTTTTAGGAGGCTAGACATTCCCTTCTTCTGTGGATGTCTGATCATCTCACAGTGGCCAGTGAGTCACACGATGTGAAGCAAGGTAATTCTGGCAGGACCAGCTTGGAGAATGAGAAAGAAGACACAGTTAAGCACCGAAATATGCACCAGACCAGGAGATGAAAGCCACCATAAGAGGGATACAGGCTGCTGCCTTCCATCCCCTGCACCTGCTTGTTAAGTGAACATACAGCTCCCAGTCAGAGGCCCAGACTGGTTATATCAATGAAAGAGAGTTGGGGCTTCAGAGCTGGATCCCAAACAGCCACAGAGCCATTTTCTAGCTGGCAGAAAAGGCTGAGGCCAGCTGAATATTGTGAGTCCTGACTTTGGGCTAGAAGCATTTAAACTCCTACAGAGTCTTTAGATTTCTGGAGTGAGGAGCCTAGGAATACATATGCTTTGAAAAACAGAGCAGAGACCTTTCTGCCTTTTGGAAGGGAGTTGCTGTGGGACAGTGCTCCTTTTCATTATTATTTATTATTTAGCTCAGTGGTTAGTACACTCATTCAGGATGTGGGTGACCCAAGTTCATTCCTTCCTCTGCCTGAGGGGCTGTAAACTCACATCTCATACTTCCTTGGAGAGTGCTATAACCACCAACCTATGGACTATTCTTAGGGTGGGGGACATTAAGTCCATCCTCTTGAAGTGGTTCCTACTTGCATCTATCCTTTTTTTCTGTCTCAAGAAATGGGTAAATATGTCATGTGAAAAGGAGCAGCTTCAGCAGGAAGGCTTCACAGAGCCCTTCTCTTGTTCATTCAAATTTAGGCCACAGCCAAGAGTCGAGACCAGTTTCCTGAAAAGTGGAAGCTTTGAGTTTGATTCCTCTAGGACTGAGGGGTAAAATATATTTTCCATGTCCTGTGCCAGTTCTCTGACACTTAGCCATAAAAGGTAAGACTAAGGATGTACAAACAACAATCCCTTTGGGGGATCGATCTCAAAATTACTTCCCAGTCAGGGGAATTTGTGGTCAGAACCCCAGTGGAAAACTGTCCAAGTGTAAAGGTACAAATGTATTTCAAGCAGCAATTTACTACCTGTAAAGGTACATATTTTAGCTTTGCCATCCCGGAAGTTCTTACTCAAAGGCTAGCATTTTATACATTAAAAATCACTATAGCTCCTTAAACCAGAAACACACATTTTATTCTGCCTACTGCTCTGCTATATGGAGCTGTAGATGGGAGGTGCTGTATGATGACTTCTTTGAAAGTCTTCCTCTATGTGACACTGATCCTACACTGCTAAGGGAGGAGCATTTCTAAGTGCCAAGTATGAGACAGACGAATGGCAGGCTGATTCCAAGTACAATTAAAGTAGCCTAGATAAGAGAATTTCAGAGTGGATTAACCTGGGTTAGTCCAGTTAGTTATCTACTGTCAGATATATCTGACAGGAGAATAATTGCCTGTTCCAAGAAACAAAAATCAAAAGGATTTTAAGAAAAAGTA
This sequence comes from Anthoscopus minutus, assembly GCA_013399455.1. Lineage (NCBI taxonomy): Eukaryota > Metazoa > Chordata > Aves > Passeriformes > Paridae > Anthoscopus > Anthoscopus minutus. The sequence goes on from VWYI01041617.1 coordinate 93,462, forward strand.
CTTGGTGGCTGGGATAAGTCCAGGGTCCACCCTGGTATTGACACAGAATCAGCAGTGATTTGAGGAAGAGAAAATACAACTCTTCCCAGGTCTGTGGTCACACTGTTGTTCCTCAGGAATCAGAGCATAGCCCAGCATGGGCAAGTGGGGGCAACAGCCAAGAGCCCCAGTCTCTTGCTGCTGTACAGAGGCCAGGAAGACATTGCACGTGGCAGCACCAGGAAGCAGCCTTGTTGGAGGCCTAATGGCATCTTGCTGGAGCTCAGTCCTGAGCTTAGGAAACCAAAGACCCCAGCCTGCACTTTGTCTGCTGCCTGCACTCCGTGTGAATGAATGCCCGTGCCCAGGGAGCGCGTTCCTGCCCGCTGCATGAAAGCGTCGCTGTGTCTGGGAAGCCATGCGTGGATCAGACACAGCCCACTTGAAAGTCAGATAACTTCCCTTACAACCCTGAGCAATTACATTGAATTACTCTGTCTCAAGCATATCTGATGCCCTTAAACTACCCAGTGACAAGGCTTGGAGGAGATGGATTTTTTATGGTGTAAACAAGTGGAGCAGACAGCATTATGTGTCAGAGAGACCAGGCTGCTTCATTGTTTTTAACTACCATTTTCTTAGATGTCTTGCAGAGTTATCTGCAGACTTTCCCTAAAATAAGGGACATATCTAATTGATAGCTAATGCCCAGCAGAGTTAGTATTGGTTGAACTGATGTTCTAATGAACCACTGTGCAGCTGATAAGCTACTGGACAACTTCCCTGGCTTGTTAAAACAGTGATAAATAGTGTATCACTTGTTGAGGCCAGAGAGACTGACTTAGGGTTGCTGAGACAAAGCCAAATGCAATCTAATCCATCCCTTGTCTATATCCTATTTGAAGGACCTTATTTGAAGATCTCTGATTGTTATTGTTTGATAAGGATCCACATTCTGTGAATTTACAGGCCTGTTGTTCCCACCATATTTATAACCTCATCAAGGTAGGGTTACTTTTTTTGCTTTTTCTTGCTTCATGGAGAAGTCTCTGGGGGATCATTTCTAAGCAATTGAATTTAGTTGCTTCATACAATGGCAGGTGAAATTAGTGCAAAGTAACAGGAGCTAGATTAATGTGATTTCAGGAAATAATCCATAAAAATCTTATGAGGCCTTTAGCAGGTTGTAAATTGGATTGTAGGCATGGGGAAAGAGAAAGAAAACTTAAAATCCTGAGGAAAATAATCAGTCAGTAATGAGAAGTGCTAACATTTTCACACTTTATGCTGAAATAAAATGCTGGAAAAAACTCATAAAAATGAATAATAGCGACTTTTTTAATGAGATGAATGATTAAAATTGTGATTATAAATGTAAATATATTCCTCTTGCTTTTCTTACCAAACAATTGATCCATTTATCCTCAAAGAGCAGAAAATCAATAAGAAAATACTGAGATAGAAAGAAAATAAAAATATGTACCAAGTAGTTGCCCATCCCATACCTGAAATGGGGAACTGATTTTTTCATAGTCTAGTCATTAATTTTCATCACACATTGACACAGACCTTTGAGTGGGGAGCAACAGGTCTGATGCCTTCAGCTTGAGGAGTGAACAGCTTGTCTTCTTTAAGAGGACTTATTTTCAAGTATTTTCCTCTCTGTAAACCTTCCTTCATTGGAAATGAGAAATAAAGTTTTGAAAAATTGTGTGCCATACTGTTTTAGTTGCTTTAAAGCTAGGTCATGACAGAATGTCTGGACAAGCTTGGGATTTTGATCAAGGCACATCTTTTGTGATACACTCCAGACAGCTTTCTTATCTACAAAAAGTCCTCAGTATCATAGTGAAAGTATCTCACCAGAGAAGTAAGAGACTGGATGGCTGCATTTCTTGCTTTCAGTATAGGCATTTAGGAAAGGAAGGGTCCTGCTTTAAAATGTGTACAGCAATTCCAAGCAGGGACAGGGCAGATCCCTGTCCCACAGTCACAGCATACAGAGGGAAACAGAGAGAGAAGGAACTCTTCATTAGCAAACTAGAGACACCATGGGCTGCTGCCCAGCTTTTGTGCCATTTATGCAACCATATGCCTAAATTATCTTTCTGCTTCTCCCTGTAAAGCCTGACCTTATCTCTATAGCTTTTTGGGCTTGATGCCTGACCTGTGCTATCTCCTAACAGTGTGCTGGTGATGATGATGTAGTAGTAGCTGGTACAGGTCAGAGCTGTGCCAGGATACACATGGGCAGTGCTGATGGTCTTGAACCAGCTGTCCTGATTGTAGAATGTGACCTGTCTAAGGCTCAGCACTTCACAGTAGAACCTTTTTTTACAAAATTGGTTATTTGCAGATAGTGATGAATTTCTTCCTTAGATGGGTAACTGAAGATGAAAAGGACTATCCTTTCTCTCCTTTGACTATACAGAAATTTAATATGCCTAACTTGGACATCTAACTTTATCTGCCTTGCAATGCAGGAGATGAACTCACTATATCTGTTCTGAAATGCAATTTCTTGGAATTTCATGGGCCATGAAAATGAGCTGAAACCCAAGGTTCTTAGAGATTTGCAAAAATCAATAGTTTTGTCATTGTCCTTTATTCAAGTAGGCTGGTCATTGGAAGAGAAAGTCTTTCATAGAGGCCCTGAGCTTCTTTTTTCAGCCCTGTAGGGGTTAGAGCTGGAACACAGAAAAGGAGCTTTAATTTGATGTAGAAGCCACACCAAGGAAAAACAGGGAAGAGGAGCTGGTGGCATAGGCCTCAGGGTGCAGGGTGTCCTGCTGAGCCCCTGCCCAGGGGAGCTTCACAGCAGGGCTGTGCTTGGAATGAGGACCAGAATACACATTAATCTCACTCACCCCTGAGAGCAAAATACACCTGCAACAAACAGCAAACATTTGGGCTCAGTGGTGACACAGACTGTCAGAGAGGCTTACTTATTTCTCATTTGGCCTCTTTTTCCCACTAGGGCTTTACTGGTGCATGATTTGTCTGGGAAAGATGATTTTATTGCATAGAGATTCATACAGTAAACACCTTGAGGAGAATTTTATTGTAAGAGTGTAAAATTGATTTCCTTTCCCACAGAGAAAAAACTTGGTAAATATAAAGATTTAGAGGTACATTTTATGTCAAAATAACCATAGCCATACCAGAAGAGGGAAGGAAGAATTAAGCAGTTCATTTGCTAGGTTATTATATCCTGAACAAAATTTCCCTTCATTTCCAGGTGTTTATGGATTTACTGCTTACAAAGAATGATATTAATATTTGAATGCTTTTTGGAGATGAAAGAGAATGAGCAGAGCAGGTGTGAAATGCAAGGGCTAAGCCCTTATGAGACCTGCACATTGCAGGGGTGACATTCTGCTAATGAGGGAAAAGTGCTCGTCAGGTCACTTAAAGTTTTTAGTAACCAAAAGCATTCCAGTATAGGAAAGTAAATAAACTAGGTGAGGATTACAGTAATGGTTGTTTAACAGAGTTCTATTAAATTATGAGATTAATACTTTCCTTTCTTCCCTCTGTATTGGAGGAGACTGGGATTCCCTCTCCTTTTCTCAAATTTTCCGAATAAGGAATAGTTTTGTAGAGGATTGAGGACACAGAAAAACATCACTGGGCAGAGCCGAGCCACAAAATCAGGATCTTCTTGTCAAAATCCATATCCCTGCCAGCCAGGTGCAGCATTGCACTGGAGACCATGTCCTGGAGGTGGTCCCCTGATTGCAAGGGCCCTGCTGAAGACCAAAAAGAGGATTTGAATGCAAGAAAGGAAGGAGAGAGGAACAGAATGTAATCTGACTAAAATGAGCCTAGGTAGGAGATGCAAGTGAAGATGTCAAATAAACTGATTGCTGTGAAAAGGTAACAAAATTTCATCCCAATAGATTAAGGAAGGAAGACTATGGCAAGCTTCACTAAAAACAAGGACAGCAGCCACATTTTTCTGAGTTACAAGGGTCTGGAATACAAAGCTGAAAACATTAAGACCAGCACCATACCCTCAGCTGACTCTTCCATTTCTGATTTTATTTCAGAACTGCTAACTGTTCATGTAACTTATTTTCTTGAGAGGTAGGAGTTTAGCTTTCAAAAAAGCTGTTTAACTGCAAAATATGGGAGACCAGATAATTGAATTTTCCAGTTTAGATTTGATCTAATTGTCTCAGTTGGTTATAATGTGAAATGGAAGAAATTTCCAGAGACAAAGAGAAGTTTTTGTACTAAAAGCAAACTCTGAAGGCTTTTGTGGGCATTGTTATTTTGAGGAAAGAATAAAAAAATAATCTACAGGAAATGTTTTTTTTTAGAAAAAAAAGGTAGAGACTGCAGTTTGCAAATAAAAGAAACTATGAAAGAACACTGGAGCCATAAGTCCATGAGTTATTGTATCTGGCATATTTTGTGATGCCCTTATTTTCCAAGGGGAGAAAGAGTAGCAGAGCTCTTCCTTTCATTTGTACAGCTTCACCAAGGAACCTTAAGCTGTGGACTTTTTCAGAATAACACACATTTTCTATTGAGCAGACAGATTGCATGGGCAGAGTACTTCTGTCCATGTAGTTTATATGAGACTGGAATTTATTAGCACAGTGTTTTTAAAGTGCAATAAAATGCAGCACTCACATCTCTCTCTGGGGATCTGTATTATGTAGAGTGTTGTGACTTAAAAAGAAGAAGTGCTGTCATATTGTGCTCTACCACCCAACTTGCAGGAGCAACCATGGTTAGGTATTTAAAGGAAATACATTGGTATTTTCAGCAGGGCTGAAAGAGAGTTCTTCCACACCAGGGCAGTGATCCATCTGCCTGAAAAGCTTGACATTCCCCAGCCAAGTGGCAAAAGTTGTCTTCTCAAAAAGTACAGGGGAGAAGGAAATAACACAGTCAACTCCTCTCTATTAGCAGCACTTCAGCTACCCAAAAGTGTGCAGTGCCTGCTAAATGAGAACTGGCCTGAACTTTCCTTCCCACTTCAAGGGTTTATTATCTGGATGGCTTGCCCTGGTCAGCTGCTAGGTGTACTGCTAGAAGCCATGTCACACTGCTGGCTTCTCAGTCAGTCCCTGGGGCTCTGTGACAAACTGGGGACACATTCCTCTTCTCCCCCACATCAGGAAAAATATCTCCTTGGATATAATTCCCATGCGCAAAAACGTAGTTGGGGTTTAAGAACCACTTTGGACTTCAGCGGTGTGTCTACTGGAATGACATTCATGGGCTGGAGAATTCTTTAGGACATGGACTATTTATCTGCCCTGGATGACTCAGTACTAGACTCAGGGCTGGACTTTCAAAGTGTTTCAGTGACTTTGGCTTCAGTTCCACCTATCTGGTTTTAGCTTTACCTGAATAGAAGTAAACTATTATTAAGAAAGGAAAAATTGTGTTTAGAGAATTCTAGTCTAAAGAATTTCAGCAAGCATAAAATATAGGGATGCTATTCAGAGAAAATCTATTTATGAGCTAGTTCTTCCACTGTAATTGCCCTTAAATAAGTTGAACTTACTACTATTGCAGGTTCTGTTTGGAAATGAAAAATTATTTTTGGTCAGAAGCAGAATAGTTTCTTCCTTTTTCATTTTTCCTCTATAAGTATTGAGATAGTTAGTTCAGCTATTTCTCTTTGTGAAGATTGAATAGTTTAATTTTTTACAGTTTTACTATTGTGACATTCTAATATAAATATACACCCACACCTATATATATATATATACCCTTATATGTATTAGTGGCTGACCTTGATGAAATGAAGCTGAAGCCAAGAAATTATTCAGGTTTGCTTTGCTTCAGCTGTGTCTGCTTTGGTAGTTTTTGCTTTAATTTTTGATGAAGATCCTAAAGAAATAAGATAATGGCTTATTTTCTTATTAAAGTCGTAGTAGAAGAAATGAACTTTCTTCTCATTTACCTCCTCCCTGAGAAAGTGAATATTCCTATATAAACTTCTCAGCAGGAAACAACTCTGTCCTGGACCCTTGTTTTTATTTGTTAAGGAACCCTGAAGATTTCATTTAACTTCACCTCTATCTTGCTTCTTACCCTTCTCTCCCTCACCTGTTTCACCGAGTTGTCCAAGTAGAGAGTATCTGCCAGAATGCAGGATATATCCAGCCTATATTATTGTCCTAATTAGTGTATTCTTGCTTTTTCCTTCAGCAAATATCTGTCAGAAAAAAGGCACAAGATTTCTTTCATTGGTGACTACATGACTGTTTTTGTGTCACTACAGACTGATTCAAGATCCCTGGCAAATTTAGCTGTGGCAACTGAAGAAAAGGTGTTTTCATATGTGCCTACAGCAGTTTGCCCTCTTGACCTCTTGAGCCCTAATAGCTGAAGTCACGGGAGATCACGAAATCCATTGCTTTTAGTAGTGACCTAAGTTAGTGTGCATCCACTCTAGGGGAATTCCAGAAATCCTTCTTTTGCAAGGATTTGTATTAGGATTGTAATTTTGTTGCATGTAATCATGATGAAGACAGTTATTCTCCTGTGCTAACATCTCTGTGTGTCTTGGAGAGCACAGAGCATCAAAGCAAACTGTTTTATACAGATTCCTTCTTCTGCCTCTGTTAGCTCCAGGAGATGAGCAGGTATGAGAACATTTTGCCTACAACACTGCAAGCCCAACCATCCAGTCAAGCTGTTGTCAGTTTTCAATCTCCTATGAAATGAAAAGTGCTGGGTATCATGAGATACTGGCTATGGAGGGCAATGGCTGTATAAGTTTTATCTCCTTAAATTCGTCTTTGTTATCCCTGCTGAGGTAGACTAGCTAAATAAATGTATAATGTCACAGGGTCAGCATACTAAGAAGTTTGTGCTTAGTTGAACTCAGATCTTTTAATTGTCATCAACATGATATATAATAACACCTGTTCAAGGATGAATGAATAGGTATCAATAGTTTCAATGTTCTATTAATATATTAGGCTATTAATTATATATTCAGAACACACACACATACACACAACACCCAAAACCATAACCATAAAACTTTACAGTTAAGATGTAAGCATGTCAGGAAGTAAAAATAAAGATAAGAATTCAGCTGTAGTGCAAAGTTGTCTGTAAGGAAGCAAAATCTTAATACATGAAGCATCAGAATACCTTAATAGTATGTGGCCTCACCAGCTGTTCCTTTAATTACAACATGGAATTTAACATACATTAATTGTAAGGTTTTAATCATTAACCAAAGAAATAGAAAACACTATGGACATGACTATATTTATACAGAATCAAAAATGAAATTGTTTCAAACTTTTTTAACCTTCCCTTCTCTGCCAACAGCAACAATAACAGAAAATCATCTGTGTCCTGAGGTTAAATACTCAGTCTTTTAGCCTGAAATGTGAATGTTTTGGCAGTGCTGAAACTCTATTAAAGGAGAAGTTTTGTTTGAGATTGTTTTGGAACCAAAGCTATTTGGAGCTCTATTAGACCCCATTATAATGGAGGAGTGCGTGGGCAGATGATCAAAAGCAACAAGGTTGCCACATCTTACCAGGGTATTACTCATCAGCTGAGCAATGGTAACTAGCTAGTTGCACAAACTTACCCTCCCTGGTTGTAAAGTAAAACCTAATTGCTTGGCTAATGAGTCATTAAACCAAAGTAACTCAGTGCTTTTGCTTGTATGCCCACAATCAGAGACTGCATTGGAGCTAACGTTTTAGTGCCAGTCACTATGGGTAAGTTTTGAAGAGGTTTTGGAGGGGTTTAGCATCTGATGTCACATTTTCCAAGGTGGCAGGGGGGTTTCACGACCTCCGAGGCTTAGCTCCCCTTTGTCTCAGTGCCCACACCATGTTTGAAGAGTCTTTCTCAAGAGGGAGCTCAAGTCACTCAGGCCAGGAGGAAAGTGATGAGAAAAAGCCCTGAGGTTTTTTGCAGGGAAGGGAAGTGGAGGAAATGACGCAGAGGATCCTGACCAGCTTGTGTGGCTGGTGAACTTTGTGGAAAGACCTGGGGAGTCTCCAGTTTCTTATTCAAGGGAGAAATTCACCCAACATTTCCCCTGCTTTGTTATACCACAGCTTGGTTTCTAAATCATTCAGACACTTTGGAAAATGCTGTCCTAAATGTCCACTCCTACTCATTAAAATCAGTGGGTATCAAAGGTTTTTGGTGGGAATGGCAGAGAAGGCCCTTATGAAGTTGCACTCCCCTTGCTTGTGACATGAACAGAGCCTGTTGTGTGAATGTGGTGTTGTGTTCATTCCAGGGCCATCTATTATTCTCTGGGTAACAGAAAATACCATTTATTTCCATTTATGCAGACCATAAATCAACATGATATTAGCAGCATGTGATCTAATGCTGCACAGTGTGCATCAGCATGAGAAGAACAAATCTGTTCAAAGTTCTGGAACACTTAAATGTCCCTTTTTCACTCCCTTTTTCTCCTTCCCATTGTTTTAAAACCATTTAAATAAGACCTTCAACAATCATTACAGGGTGGGCTTCTTCTCTCTGGGGAAGAGGAAACATTGCTGGAAACTGTTCTCTTCTAGTTTGCAGGGGAGGAAGCTTTTTAACATCTTTCTGGTTTTCTATTATCAGGAGAACAAGTATGTTGCAAATCAACCTCCCAGATGTGGCAAAAAAAGCATGACATTTAATAACAAATCACTGCATCCAGATTGGGAGGTTTTCAGTTATATCCTGGTTTTAATACTGTGAATCCATCTGTAACAAAAAAGGAGAGAATAATATCTCATCACTGGCGTCATTCATAGATTATTAGCTGCTGTTGCTTAAAGAGACACATATTTGGATGCCAATGAGATAAAGGAGCTAAAATAAACACCCTTGCGAGTTGACAGAGCCTGCTTCAGGTTGTACCTACCTAATGGCTCCAGTGAGCCAGACTGCTAGTGTCATTCCAAAATTAGCAGGCTTGGTGGAGGTGCAGGATGATTTGGAAGTTCACTAACTGCAAATGGGTGTGAGCTCAGACACAGCATGTGCTAGCAGGGCTAAGACCAGCTCAGTGTTCAGGATGGAGCTTCTCCTTCCCTTACTGCTCCTGGAACCACATATGCCTGCCTGGCTTGATGGCTTTCTACCAGGGTAGAGAGTTCTGAAAGGAAGCAAAACTCAAGCTTTGACTTAATACTGGAAATCTCATTAAGAGTTTTGAAGGAAATCTGCTTAAAACATTAATTGAAGTATAAGATGGTGGGGACACCCAGTAGATGGGGGATTGAACAGCAGAGGGGCAATGGGGAGGAAAGGACAATGGAATCTTGTAGGTGTCTGCATAGGCAGAGTATCCTAGTGCATGTAATTCTCTTTCCATGGCATGGAGAGGTAGAACAGTGCCATCAGTCTGCAAATTGCCCTACACAGTGGAAGTGTTGTGACACACTTAAGGGTTAAAAAAAAGACTCTTTCAGAAGGACTGAACTGGAATCTCCTCAATTCTCTCAGGGCAGCTTGATCACTTTCCATTTCCAGATGACATAGGTAATGCTAGACCCTTTTCTTGCAGTATCCACGTACCTGACAACATCACTTTGTCAAATGAGGTTAAAAAATGCTTTTTGACTGCTTTCAAGTATATGATGATACTGAAGAGGTTATGGAGTCTCCCTCACTGGGGATATTAAGAAAATGTCTGAAAGCTGTCATGGTTCAGGAATGGTATTCTCCAATTTAGTCTTCCCACTGAAACCACTCCAATCCATGCACTGCTTGATAATTCCCTCCTTTCACTTCTTCCCTGCAGTGGGATGAAAAGGAGAACTGGAGGCACAAAGGGTAAAGATTGTGGGTTGAGATAAGAGCAATTTACTGGAAACAGCAATGAGACAAGAAAAACAGTAAGAGCGGCAATAATGAGAGAGGGTACAAGAAAAGAAACATCATTGCTCACTGTGGAAACCCTCAGCAACAGAAAACACCCAACCCCTCCCTCTGCCATGCTACTCCACTGCTCCCAGCTCAGATCCAGCATTATCCAACCACTCCCTCCTGCTCAGAACTGGTGTTACCTAGCAGATCCATCCAGCTGGGACCCAGGGCCACCTCACCACTCCCTCTGCCATGCTTACTTGACTGGAAGAAGCCCTTTCTCTTCAGAAGAGACTCCCTTGGTAAATGGCATGAAGCGCTGTAGAAGAACCTCTGGGTTCTGGCCATGTCCCTCTTGGCTACTGCAAAAATTGTATCCTGTCCTGTCTGGAGTCAGGATAAATGTAAACCTGTGCAACATGATCTAGGATGATCCCGCTTGAGCAGGGAGATTGGACCAGATGACCCACTATGGTCTCTTAAACATCATGTGATTATGTGATAGTTAAGTATTTCATTATGGATAAGAGGGGTTTTATTATTGATCCTTATGTGAACTTGAGAGTGCCAATTAATAAAAAGTCCAGGTGTACCAGGAGCTGTACACATGATGAGGTATCTCACCAAACATACAAATGCATAAATTTACTGCAGTCCCTAAATACACTTCCCAAATCTCCCTGAAATGCAGTTAATCAAGACAAACTAAAAATTTCTATTTTCCTCTAATTCTGTCTAATAAAATCCACTCTATTTCCCTGTTATTGCCAACTATTTTAATCCACAGCATTCTTTAATATTCACAGCAGGATGAGGGGTTCATAGTGTTGTTTCAGCTAATTGGTACTGCAATAAAAGAAATATAAAAAGATCCTGAAGGAGAATGTTATAAAAAGCATCAGGCAAAGTGTCTAAATGGGCATGTCTGGTATAGAACACCTGTAGCCTTTAATTTAGAGCCTCTCCAGTTCTTCTGAGGTGCTCCTAGGAGAGATTTAAAACATCCTCATCACACTTGGCTGCAGGCAACTTTTTCTCCTTGTGCTTGGTGCGCATCAAAAGCAGATAAACAGATATTCAATGATTTTATGAGACACATGGTGAAGGAGGAGGTTCTGAATTTGCACCTTGTACTTCTTCCTTATTAGAAAAGATTTTCTCAACCAATCTCATAGAAATAAAAAAGCACTGAAAATCTTGGTGCTAACTTAGTTTTGAATCTGGTTGCTGTGTGTTTCTAATGGGCACAGAAGAGGCCACAACAACAAGAGGGCTGACAAAAACCAGTAATTTCTTCATGATTCTTTATCCTTGCTGATATACGGCCTCCAAATAGCCATAAGCCTTTTCCTGATATTTCCAAGTGCAGAAATCTTATCTGGCAAGAGTTTGAGGATTCTGTAAATTTATCTGTAATTTTCTTGGGTACTGTTTGTCCATGCAAGTCATGCATGGTGAGTCTGACACGCACTGATCTCATGGCATGTGGTCACATACTTTTGCCTAGAAATTTTGAGGTAACTAGACTGGGGAGAGCACCAAATCATGGTTTTTAAATCTTTATTTTAGTGGTCTTCCCACGGTGACCTGAGGTACACTGGAAGCTGAGCTAATCATGGTAGGCTTCTTTGAGCCACAGTGGCTGGATGGCACTGTTGAGGTCCAGAAGTAAAACAGAGTCTTTAACACAGGCAGTCATGAACTATCAAAAAACATCTAATCTAGATGTTCACTATTACTGTTATAAACTGTGAAAATATTGAAAGCATAGAGAGAAGAGCAGCATCACTTTTGTCTGTGTAGAAAAATTAAAATCTTGTCTCGCAGTTCTATGTGGATTTTTTTGTTTGTTTGTTTTAAGTAATTTGATCTTCCAGTTGGAAAAATCAGTGTTTTCTAATAGTAAACTTACTTGTAGCTTTTGAGAATTTCTAAATGAAAGTGATACCAGCAAGCTTAGCTACAAGTGGCACAACTGTCTTTGCCTACTCATTTGCATCATTGAAACATTTGTTTCTTCCTCTTTTACTAAAAAGCAGATATATTTTGCCTGCACTGACAGGGAGAATAGTAAAAAAAAAAAATTTAGTCTGGATTCCTGAGATCTGTTTTCATATAACACTTTGAGGAATACCCAATCTGAACAGGCACCAATTTGCCAGTTGATTCTCTTATAGTTTGGATATCAACATATATGATTTATTTTCTTATCAGAAAAATGTGGATTAGAATATTTGAAGCATATATTACACAGTTGCAGGGTGTTTTGATCTGACCTTGTAATGAGGGAATAGGAAGAGCTAATGGCAGCTGAATAATCACCTCAGAGTCTTGAGATGGCTTGCACTGCTGCTTCTCTTCAGCTCTTGCTGCTCTCCCCAAAGGACAGGAATAAATCAGCTCTGGGAGTTTGTGAACCATGGTTTCTGTGACAAAGCCTGCATTTCTCATCATGTTACCACCCTGAAGCAAAATGACCTCTCAAAAGCTGCCTCAAATGCATTCTCACTCCTGACAGGTGCAAATATGGCGATATGGCCTTTTTAGGAAATGCTGAGAGAAATATGGCTGCCTGTGTTGGTGGTAAACAAGGACAAGTAGCAATACCTGTGGAGCTGGACTGTGAAAATTTCTTTCCTGGCATATTTTTCAGGCAAAGATTGAGCAAATTCAGGAAAGACTGGATATTTTTGTGGATGAGAAGATCATCCTGAGCTGCAGTAGAACCAGCGTGAAAACAACACAGGCTGAAGGTAATTCAGCAGATAAAGCAATTTATAATGGTATTAAGGTTTTAAACCTTGTGGGAATTGAGTTTTCTGTGTTTGTGCCAGGGATTTTCTCACAGCATCTTGCAAAAAAGAACATTGACTTCTGTTTCACATCATTACACTAGTCTGACAGTTGCTTCTACAGTTTCATACCTTTAAATTTTGAGTGTTGAAGAAAGTAGTTTTACAGACATCCAAAAGAGCTCAAATACTAAAAAGCTTTTTGTGTAGACATGGCAAACCTGTGGCTTAAATCATGTGGTTGAAATTTGCAATAGGCATCAGATATCTGTTGTGATCTGGCATGGGGTTGAGGGAAAGTGGGCAGAAGGAGGAGTGGAGCAGCAATTGTGGAATAAAGAGTTATTCCTGTGAGCAGTTTAACAGCTTTTCTGCTAAAGAAAATCGCTGATGTTAAAATCAAATGGGAAATCTTATAAAATGGTAATAACTATGTCACTCTGCTGTCCATGAAAAGATACATACATTGGCTTTATTAGGGACTTATCCTTCGTGTTGATAACTCAGACAAGCAGTGTATACCAATAGTGAATACTCCCATAATTTCTGATACATGTTGCATGAAAGTAATTACATCTTTTCTTGAAATAAGCAGAACATAAGAATGAACATGGCAGTTGGAACAAAACTCTGATTTTGCAGAATGATGAAAGAAAAAGACTGCTTGAATAACGCAATCATTTGTGCTCTGTGAAGGGATACCTCTCAACATTTAGGAATTGATTTGTTAAATATTTTACTAAACATTACAACTCAACAGACTTTAAGCAGGCAAAGAAAATGATGTAGTGTAGAGTCTGAGAATATTATAATGAGTGGGGTGGAGGTTTGGGAGGAGAGGGGAGTGGAAATGGGTGTTGGTGCTCTTTGTCTTCAGAAGAGGGAGGAAGTTGAGGATGAGGCAGCCCTTGGGCTAGAAGTGTGAGTCTAATGTGTGTTTGTGCCTAGAGACAGAGGAGGGAGGCAGGCTTAACTCTGAAGAGCTGAAGGCTTGAACTTCAAGAAATGCAGTCTTCTTAAAGGAAGTTTTAACAATCAACCAGCCATAGTAAGACCCAAGGCACTGAGTTAGGTAGAACTGGAAAGTCTTTCAGCATGTAGAAGAGAGGGACATCTTAATCTCTCTTTGGGATGCCCAAGTACCAAATGTAATGACCAGCATATGCTTCACATTGCTTGTTGCTATAGTTTCTCCAGACTCTCTGAAGCTAATTTGTAAGCCTAAAATTCACACAATCTCCAAACCCTCAACTTTCTATACCAGTCTCAAAAATTGAGCTGTGAGTATCTTGACTCCTATGGCTTGCCTTGCTGCACTGGGCCCAGGAACAGCTGTAGCTGGTTCCTACTTGCCTTGTGTTTGCCAGTAATAAAACTACTTTTGAAGCTCAGGGTTCTCATTTGCTTCCCAATAATCAATAACTGCTGGGGACCAGGAGGAAAAGATGTTTGGGATGGGTTAGCGATTGCCATAAAAGTACCTGTGAATTGCACTGGGACCATGAAAGACCCTTTGTCCAGAACTCCTGAAGATATTTCCAGAGTTGAAGAAGTGTGTTAAATGTGTGTTAAAGCCTGCTCTGTATTTTGTGATACAAGATTCTCTGGATGCAAGTAAGAATCCATTTCTTTGTATAACCTATGAAAAGGTGCTTTTAAAAAGCAAGGAAATACAATAATGCAGGAAACACTACAAGCTGTGATCATAATCTAGTTTTATTTTGCCTTTATGCACAACTATTTTTCCTCCAGCTTAAAACTTTGGCATTTCCTAGTCGTGGACTTCGGGGCCAAACTTTGCTGCTGTGAACCTATCTCTAGGTTGAGATATTTATGGTGATGTTGAAATCTTACTGTACTAGTGAATGAACGGTAGCGTATTTTGCAGGAATAATGAAATCTCAGCAACATGAGACCTCAATAAAGCACATTGTTGCTAAATCTTTGCTGACTGCTGTTTTTACGTGTGAATTATAAGGTGTGTGGATAAGCAAAGTGCGAATTAATGAGGTTTTGCTGTGCTGAAATGAAACTGTGGTGGGACATGAGCTAAGAAATATGGTGTTACTTAGTATTTTGCATTCGTGAAATTATGTTTTTTGACCAGTTGCCAGTCAGAGCATGGGTGGCTGCACTGCACTGCATCTTTACAACCATATTTTTGTATGTATATTCCTGGGGGAGATTTTTATCCATCAGTTTTATTTCCATTAACCAAAGAGAAGGCTGAACAAACTAAACCCATGAGCAGGAAGTTTTCAAGAAACCCTTATCTGTTTTCAAGAAGCCCTTATCTGTGTAGTCAGCTAAAGAGACTGTGGAGAGGACCTACTCCCTTTTCCACTTTTCTTCTGTGGTTTGTCACAGAATGTCACCTCTTCTCCTCTCATTGCTCAGCCATCTGATGGCCAGTGGTGCAGCAGGATGGGCAGGAGCACCTCCTGACCTGCAGTTTGCTCAGCACCTCTTGAGCTGTCACTGGGATGCGCCGCGTTAGTTGGGCTCACAGGTGGTGGAAAAGCTCATGGCCCCAAACTTACGGAGTTCCTGTCTGTGTGGGAGGTAGTGTGCAGAGCTCAGTCACTGGATGGAAAAGCTCTTCCCAGGTGAACACAGAGGTTCAGTAAGAAGTAATGGATGCTTCTGCATTCTTGTACAACTTGGAGGTGGATTTTCAGGAGAGCTGTTTCCTTGCCTTCTTTTCCAGGATTTTAGTGTTGCTGATACTGACTAAGGTGTGATAGCCATCATCACGTCAACTTGCTCCTGTGGGTAAAGAATTCAGAGGAAATTCAGGGCCAGGTCATGAACATCTTTCTCACACTACCTCAATCCTCTGTTCACTGTTTTGCCTTTCTCAGCCTCTCTGTCTGTGGCAAAGCTAGTCATCATGTCACTCTGCCAATCCTCCATTGCTCTCCTTAGCACTTCAGGACCTGGAGACATCTGCCTGAGCTGGTGTGGAAGCTTGTAGATTCTTTTGGTGCAGAACACTTTGCTTCCTACGAGCAATCTGCAACTCCTTTCTTCCAGACTGTGTATGTGGAGTGAAACAGAGCCAGGACCAGAGTAGCTGAAGTGCATAGGCGCTTGCTTAAATATACTGGCTTAACTTTTATTTACTTATTTGCTTCTTTACAGTGGGACAACCTACAACAGTTGGAGTTTTAGGTGAAGTGGGGCATGAAGCATGGGAGACAACATGAATACTTCTGTAGAAGAACATGGGCTCAAGGAACATTCCTTCCCCAGGAGATCTTATGGAGGAACTGCTTTCGAGTTAAAAGTTTTCTGCCACCCTATTTTGCATCATTTCTCACAATATAGTGAACCCTTGTGCAGAACTGTACTGGTTACGCTTTAAAGGAGTCTTATGATATCGTACATATATATTTCTTAGGTTTGGACATGAGTGTGGCAAATGGCTGAGGAAGTGCTGAGAACTCATCCATCCTGTACAAGTATCCCTGAGTAGATTGGTGATCAGCTGTGTAATTGTCATTTTGTGTTCTTCTCCTCTTCCGAAAAAGTGCACATGCATGAACATGTTCTTCCATAATAAATCCTACAAATTTAATTTGGGAAGTAATTTCTCTGAGTATTTCTGTCTGAAGATTGTTGTTTTCTGTAGAAGCAAAAGGCTGGAGGAACCTTGGTTCTGCAGAGGGAATGGGACAGTGTGAATGCCTTGGCACCTGCATTGGTGTCAATGGGTAGCTGCACAGTTCAGCTGGCATATGATTTTGCTGGAGTAAGCTTGCAAGCAGATCAGCTTTTGCATAAGCTTTTACTGGAATAAATTCCAACTTTGAATAAATGCTGTCTTCTTTTTTTTTCCTTGTTTATATGATCTTTTTTGTTTCCTCAGCTGACAGTGGAGAACCAGTCCTTGGTTTCCTATGCGGTTTTCTGTTCTGTGTAGACGTGGTACTACCTTCAAGGCAAGGCTATCTGGCTTTAAGATAAACATAGAAGACAAGATACTTTTAGAAGTTAGTTGTGTTAGGCACAACACGCTTTGTTGGTTGTGTTTGCCACAGCTTTTGAAGTTCAGCGGATTCTAGAGAACATCCAAAACAATTCTTCACTTCAAAACTGAACTACATCTGTTGGAATGTGGCCTTTTCTCACTGCTCTGCTCTGTTGCTACATTAATGAGTCCCATTTACTCTGTCTTTGGATTTTGGGTGAAGCAGTGTTGCTTCACAGTTTCACAGTAAGTGTGACTGGGTCAAAGTGAGCTCTGCTGAAAGATGATTTTCCTACCCTATTCCCACACCATATTCCCATCCCATCATATCCTGTTTCATGATGTGAGCACTCTTTTTGATCCAAGCTTCTTCTGTGCACTAGATAGTTGACAGAGCATTTCACACACGCTTTGGCTGCCATCAGTCTGTACCCTCAGAAAGCTGGCCAGGTGCTGTAGCATACTGAGCCCAAGACCATTCCTATGCATTTCTAATCTGAGCACCAAACCAGTGCTTGGAGTACCAGAAACTTCTCAGGAAAGAGTATTACTCTTTTCCTCCTTAAAATTTCCTTCCCCAAACTATGAACGAATTGGTACACAGCATATCACCCTTTTAGTTATCCCTTTTTTCTCAATGATACAAGTGCCTGTGTGACAGAAAGTTCTCATTGTGGTACATTCACCCTGCAGTAGGTAGCACCCAAACAAGCAAAGATACATTTGACAGAGGTTGCAGGATGAAACAGATGTGGTCTCACAACATCCCAAAGCAATGAAACTGCTGCAAAGTTTGCCAGCCTGGCAACACTAAATTACTTTCAATTAATTGCACAGAATTGTAGCAGAAACAGTGAGCTCCTCATACACTTTTCATTCTCAAAGACCTCAGCCGACATGCTAGACAATGCTAATCAGGCATCAAAAGGCGTGAGCTAAAGCCATAGAGCTTTACCAGGACCAGTGCTTTCAAAGAAGAATGACTCACCTGTCAAGCATGGCTCTCAGCCTGTGGAAAATCCTTCTGAGGGAAGCAGAAGCAACACCGCTTAGGAGACATTTAAAGTGCTCCTCAAAGACATTTAAAACTAGACTGAACAAAGCAGTAGAAAGTGTACTGCAGGGAACAATCCTGCATTGGCATTGGGTTTTGGTCTAAATGATCTAATAGGTCTTTTCTTCCTCTAATTTCTATGATTTTATGACTGGAAATAACTTCTAACTTAAGAGGATTTAGATGGCAGGCATGGGCATGCATTATTTACAGCTGAACCTAAAGTAACTGCTATATTATGGAGTGTGTGAACAGTAGTGGTGAGTGAGGACTGAGCAGGTAAATGTTGAGAGGAATGCATGGGGTTAGGCAGCAGTGGTAGAGCTGGGATAATGAGAATTGATTTCTTTGCAAAGAGGGTACTTCTAATTGGAAGATGTGTAAGAGTCCTGACTACAACAGGTACCTTTCAATATATTTTACAGTAATATGCTAACTTGTTGGATTTTTAAATATTTTTAGACACTGGCAGCAGTTGTTTTAAAGGCATATTAAAAAACATGTTTAATTTTACCTTCTTTGAGAGTCTGTTGCAGGGCTTCCTCTGGCAGAGGCTGAGCTCTCATGGCTCATAAGCTCATTTCACATATTTGGGAGGAACTTCTAGTTAAAGAGAAACTGTTGTGCCAAATTGTCACCTACTGATCATGCTGTGGCCAAACCAGCTTGCAAATGTGCACAGAGAATGATTTCCTTCTCTGTGCTTGCCTTCTCAGTTATTATCAGCCATTCTTGACATTTACAAGTAATTTTCTCTCAGATGTACTCATGGAGCAGGGTTATTTATGAATGTTTCTTTCCTTTGTGCACAGAAGATGAGGACAGGGGGACTGCCACTATGAAGAAAATCTGCATGTGGCAAGGATGTACTCATGGTCTGAGCTACGGGATGTGCCCTGACTTTGTGATTATGGGACCATAGCAATTACATAGCTTATTTAATCAAGTAGCATCCACTCTGGTGTCTTAAGTTTCTTTATTAAAAAAGAAAAAACACATCTCTAATTATCAGCTAGACATGTGGAGCTAATTACTGTGACTTTGATGTTCTGTTTTTTACTTCCTGACTTTCATGTTATCCCTTTAAATGCTTCGGTTCAAAATACACTTTATATATATATATACGTGGAACTGGGAAACTTTGTAATAGTTAATTGAAAAAGGAAGTATTTCCTGTCTATTTGGGTGCACATCCACTGAGACACTCCAGCACATGGATTTTGAAAATGTAGCAGGATTAACTTGAAGTAATCTTCCTCAACTTCTCCCTTTTTCTTTGCAAGGAGAGGGAGTGTAGGATCAGGATTTCATAAATGAGACTAGAACTGGAGTGTAGAATGTACCTTGGACTCTACTGCAATCTTGGGTAAGTCATTTAACATCTATCTGCCTTAGTTTCTCTTTTTGGAAAAAAAAAATTGCAATCTCTTCTTCTGGCAACTGATGTGACGCCTAATTTGTGTGTGTAGAAGTTCTTATAAATCCTTCAATTAGGAAAGGAACAGAACAATAAGTAGCCATTACCAGAATAGGTGTGTTAGCTTGCTCCTAGAATTCCCTGAAATGTTGGATTTTCCATATATTGTAGTTTTATTGAATGGCCAATCCTCCTCTCCTTTTCTTTAACTTCATTAACCTGTTCTGAAAGAGGAGAACAAAGAATCAATTGAAATATGTAAGACTGGAAAGTTTAACATACTACAGCACTTAACTACAGTCTGCAGAATATTTAAAGTGTGGTTCCACTCTGAAGTTGGCAAGCTGAGGCAATACCTATGTGGAGCATTAAAGCCATTGGATGCTGCATTTATTCTGTAGAAATAGAATTTGCAATGCTCGATATTTATTGCCCCTCCGTGATTTTTGTATGAAATTTGCTCAGCTGATAAATAAAAGGAGGTAAGTGCCCAAATGTCAGCTATGTCAGCCTGTCCTGAGACTCCAAGCATGAGATGAATCTATTCTGTGTGTTGACAGCAGGGTGGACGTTCTGATATTTGTGTTAATTCCTTTCCCAGAGATTCTCTACCTACCCGTCTTCAAATGCAGTTCCTCTTCTGTCTGCCTTCACTGTATCTGTGCAAGGGCAAATTAACGTAGCATAGTGAGCAGTTGTGTAGATAGACATTACTGGAAGTTGTGTTAAAAATGCCTATTTCTGGTCAGACCAAGTGTTAAAAATGCCTATTTTGGTCAGACTGAACAGAAACCATGCCTTACCTTTACAACAGAAATATGTCAATTTTATTGTTACTTGCTTTACCCTGCAAGTTTAATGACAGTGTTGTGCTTCTGCTTTTTTCTGCTAAGCTCAATTTTTATCTGAATTTTGTCCCATTTATCTGCAGAGCTGTTGCCTTTGCTTTTTTACTGTTTGTGATTTGTAATCCCTCCCAGAGGTTTTGCCTGCAAAGAAAGGACCAGACATACCTGCACTGGGGAAATACTGAGTTTCAGTCAGTCTTCCAATGTGTTTTCATTGTTCAGCTACTGTTAGCTGTAGGCAACAGCAGTGGAAGGGGCACATGCATAAAAGCTATTAGAATAATTCTCTTGCTGCCTTTCTTTTCTTCTTAGTTTGTACAGTTTGGAAATCATTATAAGCCACTCTACATGTTTATATACCTACACATTCACATTTTTTATTGGATACATAAAACCTTTCTCCCCTATGTGCATGAATCCATAAAAACAGCACAAGGAGTGGAAAACACAACAGGTCTGGAGAATTTATGCATGTAAGAATGTAGCAGCCTGGGAAAGGGAAGGAATATACAAATGCTTCTTTCTCAATACATTCCATCTATTCAGTGATCTTATTTATAGCACACACAAGAATTGGGTAACAGCTGCTTGTCCCCCATCATTCTTCAAATAGTCCACCCCATCCCCTGCCACATGGTGTGTTTATCTTGGCCACCTACCCATCTCTTCAGTATTATTAGCAATGTGACAATTTATATTATAAACTGAAAACATTTCAATCAACATTTCAATCCCCAAGGATCCAGTGCTATTGAAACATGTTTCAACATTCATAGCCAGGTCAGGCCAAAATATATATTTTATGTTTTCCTTGAAAATAACCTGGAACGCTTTATTTTTTATTTTTTATTTTTTATTTTTTATTTTTTATTTTTTATTTTTTATTTTTTATTTTTT
>VWYI01041617.1:114301-143382 GCA_013399455.1 Anthoscopus minutus
TTTTTTATGTTTTATTTTGTTTTATTTTTTATTTTTATTTTTAGGTTTTAAGTTTTAATTTTTAGGTTTTTTTTTTCCCTGATTGACAATGACTTAGAAGACACAGTATTCTGTCGCCTAATAGTGTTGCATTTCACAGAAAACCTGACATCATCTACTGCCAAACCTAGAATTTTCAGCAGAACACAAATGTTTTTAAATCAAAAACTCATTTCTTCAGTGGTATAAAAGGAAAAAAAAGAAAAAATAGAGCCTTTGTGTTGCTCATGAATGTTTGAATCCTAATGTAGGCAGTTATGTTTCTATAGGTTACAGCAACTGAGAGAGGTACTGTTTAGTATTTAATAATATGAAAATTATGTACTGTAGAAGACAACAATACCACTTAGGATTTTGTTCATGATGGTGGAAGAAATTGTGTTTATAATCTCAGAAAAAGAAAGAGATGTGTTGGGAACTTAGATGTCCGTAACTTCAGATTCCAACTCTTGCCACTGAGTTCTCTAGTAGGAAATATTGGATGAATCACTTTGCCTATCACTGGGCTGCCTCATGGCTGTACAACAGTATAGAAAAATGTTACTTTGTGGGCTTGAAGAAGGGGCAAAGGTTAATTTTCAGAGCAACAGAAGTAGTGACAGTGGCCTAAATTCAGGTTTGAATGTTTTACAGTTTCCTCCCGTGGCCTTATTCAGTATCCTTTGGTCTGTAGTCTCAAAAAATTAACCAGTCGGCTTTACTGCTTTGACATTTCTTTTTCCAGTGACAAAATAAGAACAGTAAGTATTGCCTAAATGTCTTTGAAATGCTTCTGTAGTCCTCTCAAGGAGATAGTCACACTCAATATTGCATTATTGTTCCTGTAAATTCTGTGCAAATATGCCTTAATGTTCAAGAATAAAGATCTTTGATAGATTTAGATTTAGTTATCTTAATTAACAAAGTGAAACAAGGTCCACACAGATGTGAAAATGCTGTGATTATGCCTCAGGGTCCTGTGGGGTAAATTCCTTCCTAAAAATGCTAATTGTTCTTCTGGTATGAGACTATACAAAGAACAATAGCTTATCTTCTGATGTAAAAACCAGCTTTTATATCAAATAACTTTCCAGAAGCTGAATACAGAACCTAGGACAAGCCCTTTGGCATGTTCTTGTATTCTTCCTTAAGGAAGTAAAGTTTTCTGGCTTCAATACTTTCTCCTTCCAAATTTCCAGACTCAATACTTTTATGGTTCTGAATTTTCCAGATCATCTGGAATGGGCTTAAAGAACAGATTGGGGAATGGAGCAGACTAGGACAAGCAATCTCTTATCCCACAGAACAACCTCTCAGCATTCTCTGTTTCTGAACCCGTTCAACACACAAAGAATTGCATTGGTTTAACTGTTTGCAGCCTAACACAGCAGAAAAAGTTGTGATGTAGTGAAGTCCTTGGCAGCCAGATTCTAAGAGTTCCAAGAGTGGTTCATATTAATATAAATAATATAAATAAAATCTGGTTGGTTTTGCTTACCTATTAAAAAAAAGAGATTAGGCACACAAGGTGTGTATATGTGTGTGTATTTTGAAATTTTTAATGCTTTTGCTAAATTGTCTAAAATAAAGTACTTTATTTTAAGTTACATAAATAAACTAAAATTTTTAGATTAACAAGTTTTAAAATAAGACAAATACAAACTCTTAAAGGAGTGGCCAAACCATTTAAAACTTCTTGGCTTCCTCTCTGTGGCTTTTCCAGGTCTCTGCTTCTTACAGGATCTTAAATGCGAAATGTACCTTTTTTTTTGCAGTAATCTTTGCTGAATAAAGACATTATCTTGGAAGATTTTAATTGAAAGATGGGTTAATCATAAGTTTTTCAAATGATTCATTCAAGCTTTGTTCTATTGTCAGATGTGGTTTGGAAAATTCCCACCTTTGCATATGATATATTCTGAACCAGAGGCAACCAACCAAACAACATAGGAAATTCAAATTTGAGCCAGTATTAATTTCACGTTTCTGAGAAATGGCTGGAGATTGGAAAGAAGAAAATTTTCTTTTAGTGTTAGATCTGTTATTGTTTAATCAAGTATTTTGGTTTCAAAGGGAGGAATGGAAGGAGGAACACATTTCTTTGCACTTGAGCTCCCTTAATAATAACAATAATATTAGTAATTGAGCTCCCTTTCATTACCAGTGAAGATGGAATTAAAGAGACAAGTATAAACACTGTGCTGTATGTATCTGATGCAGATTTGCTGAGAGAACTGCTGAGTAGTCACTCCCTTGCTGGCATTGGCAAGGTGGTACTGGCTACAGGAGTATGGAACATGGTTTTAGCCATATAAGCCCCATGTCTCCCTCCTGCTTCATTTCTGAGCTTCTCATTTTGTTTGGGATGGGTCTGCCTCAGCTCATCACTCATTCTGGGAGGAGCTGCCTTGCATCCCAGTCCCCTACCCTGCATTTGGATTTTCATTGTGTTAGAGAACAGAGAGGAAAAAAATACATTTGCATTTTCAGCCCATGTTGATTGATTGTTCTTTAGCTATGAAACAATTTTCTGTACCAATTATGTCTTTGCAGATGACAGAAGCCATTTAGTCTAATGACCATAATAATTAATTTTCATTATAAATCAGATTAGTTAATGATGCTGAAGTCTACATTCTTCACAGAACTAAAGCACAGTATCTTACATGAGCTCTCTGGACATATAATTTGCTATGTAAGGCACTGCTTTAGGGATTCTTGCATCAATAGAAGTAGCGCTGACTGTCTTTGACCTCCAGGATTCAGTGGGAACACCTACTGTCCCAAGGTCAGGTCACTGGTAATAGCTTTCTATTTGCAGTCATGGGCACAAAGCACCCAAGGCTGAAGATTCACTGGTTTTATAGCATGTTTGTGGGCAAAATTACTTAAGCCAAAAAGAAAGGGTTTTTTTTTCTTTCAGTGTAAAAAGTTATGACAGAGCAAACAGTATTCTGGGAACAAGGCAGTGCTTTTTTTTATTTCCAGAATAATATTATTGCTGAATTTTTCTAAACTTTTGGTCCTGCGGTCACTGTAATACACATAAAGACCATCTGTAAAATATCTAAGTGGGTAGGGAGCAAATAATCAAAACTTAGTGTAATTTTTATTTGTATTTTTACCATTTAGTTTTTTGCAGTAGACAACTTATGAAGTTTCTTCAGAAAATTCACAGGCTTTTTGAATGAAGTAAGGTAAGAGACGTTCCGTTCTCCACAATTTTGCACAAAAACTGTATTTATTATTTCAAGCCATAAAACTACTAAAACTAGTCAAATACCTCACTGATTAATTTAATTTCCCCCATTCTTAAAGTCTGTGTGTTGAGATGAATTGACTGTTTTTATTAATGGTAAGCATGCAATGAAGAATGTGGATAATTGCTGTGCAGCTTGTGTCTTTTGATGATTTTAATTTAGGATGTTAAATTATCCATTATTTTTGGTGTGAAATGGGCCACCACCTTATGTGGTGTTGCTCTCTATCTAAATGCTTCTAGTCATGCAAAGCATTATCAAAGCACAGATTAACAAACTACAATTGGTGATGAATATACAGTGAATTATCTAGTTTGCACATAAGTTCAGGGGAAGCAAAGCCTTGTACATGCAGCCAAAGCCAGTGTGCCAGTCTTGCCTTTCTGGTGGGCTCAATAAACACAATTTGGGGTGCCATTCTTTCCACTGGTTTCACCAAAGGAATTGTGCTGGGTTAAAATTAAACAAAATAAAACAAAAGCAAGAGTTAGAAAGGAGAGAGAGAAAACAGAAAATGAAGATCTGTAAGAAAGTTAACAGCTCTTCATTGATGCACATTTTTAACTACATGTTACCAGAAAGGTGAAAAAAGAGACGAAGAAGTAGATACACAAACTGAAAAATAGACAAGGAAGAACAAGACAGAGTGGAGATTGATAGCCAATATGAATAGAAGTTAAGAATAATTTTTACTATAGACAAAATGCAGCTATTCATGGTATAGAGATGACCTGGAAAATCTATGTCTGAGCAAGGAAAGGTGGGAAGTATTATTTCATTAAATTGTGTCTCATTTCTATTCTTGTCATTAGCACATAACTGATGAAAATAATGTTATATGAGCTGGCCCGGCCTTGTCAGTTCCTCTTTGTACAATATTATTAAATGTGGTGTTCTTCTCTAGCAATAACCTAGTCATATCCAGCTCCTGGGTTAATTTATAGACTTAATTTTTAATCGATGTATTCCATTAAAATAGAATTTGTTAAAATAACATCACTGTCAGGGTGGTAGTATATTTCCTATGTTATAGCACTGCATTTAGACTGAAAATATTGGACTACTTAAGTGTCCTATTGTCTCAGATAACTTCAAAAAGGGAGAAGAGTTAAAATAATACCACACTGCTGATCTGTAAAGGTCGATGGGACTGTGTCATGAGAGAGCTGCAGGGAATGCAAACATTTTCCAGCCTGGGCACAATGTGACTGCAGCGCTGCTGGCTCGGCTCCACAGAGCTCTTGACTCTCCTGGGGCACCAGGAGCAGCATTTGCCACAGCAGGAAGGGAGTAGAGATTCCCACAGGTGCAGCCAGCCCTGGGGAACGGCAGGTATGTGTCTGCTCAGGCAATCTGGAAAACCTCCTCTTACATTTTAACTAAATGCGTTTTTAATATTAAAAAAAATGGTTTCAAGTTGTTAATTTCAGTCCCCAAATATTTTGCTGGCCTGCAGTTTGGGAAGTGGTTTCTTAATTAAAATTAAAAAAAAATAAAGTGAGGAATGTAAGGACATAAATTGAACTTGATTGATTTTACCAATGTTCAGTTTCTAATACACTAAAGGCCCTGCCACAGCTACAAAAGAAGATACAGGTTTTGAGAGATCTACTTTTAAATTTGTGTCTGAAGGAACTTTATTTGATAATATTTCTCTGTGTTCTAAATAAAGGACCATGGAGAAGATAGGGTGGAAAAACTATGGAATGCAGAGCGCACATTTTCACTGTAGGGGACAAGAAAAACAGTAAAACCCACTTTTATTTCTGCCATTTCAAAACTTTGAATCTCGTTTCTGTGTCTATTTGCTTCAAATACAAACTAAGGAGTTTTCAGTTTCCTTTCTCTTTCTTCAGTAAGAAGTAAAATGTGTTTTTTTGTTTATTTAATAAAAAAATGCTGTTCTTCATAAAGAAAACTTACACAGTGTTTGCAAATAGGAAAAAGGTCCTTAATTCTGACCATAAAATCAAAGGGAGGCTGAGTTTATGTCAGTGCATTCAGTACTTTGGGTTTATTTCATCTGTGGCCATTGAAGAGGTGAAATATTCCCTCTTCTCCCAGGACTTCCTCCTCTCTTCTTTACTCACTGAAGAATGCTGTAGCCAGTCAAACATCATTTGCTGTGCTTTGGAAATGAGGCATACAGAAAAAGGATGTTTTAACTGAGAAGGTGGGTTCAAATTCTACAGGAACAAGTGACAGCTTGATCTGTCTGTAGCTTAGTTACCTCATCTGTAAAGTACTCTTTTATATTAACTTTATACCACAGCCATTGCTACTGGAACTGAATGTCTGCCAACCATACATTAAGTTATATGACTATGCATCATTGAAATTATTTGGTTCTTTCATCTTTATAGGAGAGCACAGCGATGGAGTTGGGTTTTGGGGCTGCCATTTGCCAGTTTCCAGTTGACCAGTCTGATCTCGGCCTTGCTATTGCTATTAGCACTGCCAGGCCTGCTCAGATGAACCTGAAATACAAAGCATCCACTCTGTGTTCAGAGACAGCACCACTGCCTGGATTTAATCAGGATTTTAAGATTTTTTCAGAGCTATATCTCTTTATATTTATGGGGTAGAATGCAGGACAAACACTTGAGGCTTGTGTTTGAAACAGGAGGTGGTTAGATTAGTCATGGCCTTTATTTTATTGGAGGATTTATTTTTTATCCAATTTAACTTAAAAATATTATTTTTTTTTTTTAATGGTGGATCATTTCTCTCCCCAGAAAGTCCTTGCTTGCTGAAAGAGTTGTATTGTCCTTAGGGAAAGAACTGCATCGCTCCAGGGAGCAGGGAGTGATGCACTTGACCACACTTCACATCTTTAAGTCTTGAACAGTAATTCTGGGCTGCTGGGCTCAGAACTGCATGCTCAGAGCCACCTCAAGGCAACTCAACATTGATAACATCCATTAGTGACTGTAGGAGGTCCAGACGCTGAAGAAAATATCTAAGATGGACAGACACATTTTTATTTGAAGGGAATCTCCAAATGCAAGCAACCTATGATCAACCCATGCAAGACAAGTCTGATGAAGTACCAGGAGACAGAGGTGAATTGAGAACCTGGTGACATCCAGAATAGCTTTGCTTTTACTCATATGTGTTTCAACATTCATGTTATTTTAACACACACACACACACACACACACACACACACACACACTCTAACTTACTCTTCCTGAATAAAAAACTCCAGGCATTGCTCCAAACCGTTACACCACAGTCTACTCTCAGACAAAATTGCCAATTTCTGCAACGAGGGCTTTTATGGAACTGAATTTTAAGACTGAGCTGCTACACAGTATCTCTTTTTTGGTTTTGCTTCTGTAACGGAACATCCTTATTTGCCTATCTGGCATAGCTATTGTGAGTTATATTTACTGACTGGAAACTTGGCAAGTCCAATATTTGTTCTTGGTAACAAGATACTACCCACAGTTTTTACTTACCGGGCTCTGCAGCAGCCAGGTGGAACATACATCATTAGTTTACTGAATAATGAATATACTTTAAATCACGATTCAAAAATGCTCAGTGACAGTATATTAAGTTAGTAAAAAAAAATTAATGTAAAACTGTCTTTCCATAGTAGAATTAGCAAAATCAAAATAGGCTTTTTATCAACTTTATTGAAACTAATTCAACTTTCCAAGAACTAAAAATTGGTTTCCTGTCCTGACTGTTTTGGAATTACTTACTGTCATCTGTTTCAGACGTTAAAGGATATGATTTAATATCAGCAATAAGGCCTCTGTTCCTACTTTGGCAGGTGTTAATTATTTAAACACTACTCATTTGAATTTGTTTCCAATCACTCTTTTGAGTGATTTGCTTTATATATTTCTTCATGTGTATGTTCTGCACACACAAATAAAATAGGATGGGAAAGACCCCTAGTCAGTAGTCCTATTTCTTCTCTTTTCAGCTTTTCTTTGATAGGGAGGTAGAAACAGAGGGATATTTCATGGGTGATGGTTTTCAATGATGGAACATAATATATAATACATCATTTTTATCTCCCTTGTAATAACAAAAAGTTGTTCTCTTAGGGAGAGTGCTTTGGTTTCTGCATGCTAATAGCTGTACTCTGTGTGAATGAATTGTGAAATGGGTCACAGTTCCTGAAGCATTCATGGAGGCTGGAACAACATAGACAGACTTCTTTGTGAAAAACATGGGGAAAGACACCTCTAAAATAACTACAGTCATTTCTCCACACCTACAATGCCAGTAGTCTACTTGCAGTGACAAAAAACCAGTTGTAAGAATATTGTCTGGTTCTATACAGCTACATATTCATGAGAAATATCTCCCCTGCTGTATGTGCCTGAATTATCATCTACCATCATGTTAGAGTCATCCTATCTTTTTTTTTATTTTTTACTTTACCTTTGCCTTGCTTTACAGCAGTGCACCAGGGAAAAAGGAACTCTTAGCACTGTACAACAGACCTCTGTCTGGTGTGAAGTGAAATTCTCATTCTGCAACAGATAACTTGTAATTTAATACAAAATTCTTGTCAGTAGAATAACATAAGGGAAAGCTAGACCAGAGGGAAAGGCAGCCATAAGAGAGGGAATTTTATGCACCACTGGGAAATGAGAAGCTGACAACTATAGGTATTTCAGTTCTACAAAGCAAATCATTTCATCCTGGTAATAAATGGAAAAGGTGGGTGTTTGTTTAGATTTAGGCCACTTGGTAATGATTTTAACACTCAGCTAAGCCTCCTGCCAAGACAAGCACTCCGAGGCCAAAATCTATAATGAACTCTCATCTTCTCAATTATAGATTCAGCCCTGACCAAAGTGATATCCAATATTCCCCTCCCCACTCCACAAGTGCAGAGACGTGCTGATGGACGTGCAAGCAGCCAGGTTCTGCATGGCTCCTGCAGTTCCCCGGGACCCCACAGCCCACCCAGCTGCCACGCTGGGGCACCAGCAGCGCCACCTCCCCTCTTCCTTTCTCCTTACCCCCGCCCCCGCCGTCTGCTTCATGGAAAGAGTGAGCGCAGGGAGAGAGAAATAGTGCCAGTGATGCTGGGAGGAGTAGAAGGAGAGGATGAAGGGACTGTCCTCCCCCCACCTCCAGGATCCTCCCAGCCCCTTCCTATGGGTGGGAGACTGAATCAGTGGAACCAGTTTGTGATTGTGTTGGCAGGTCTCTGCTGGCTGGCTGAGCATGCCATGGCTTCTGAAGCACTGGGACAGTGGGCAAGGGATACATGGCTCTGCAGCACCCTGCTGCTCTCAGTCCGTGTCCATCTCCTTCTTGCTGCTACTTCAAGTGGTCTCTAGTATCTCCTCCTCACTTGCTCTTGTCACCAAGCTCACTCTTTCTGATGCTTATCCAGCAAAAAAACACGGAAGGTAATATTTTTTCCAAAAGCTTATATTTTGTAATTTATCCTCCTGGCCTCATTCTCTAGTTTGTTTTTTTCTGCCTTTTCCCATTCCTTTGCTTGTTTTCCCTTGTGTGTTTTCATACATTATAGTATATTTATCTTTTTATCCATAAGGAAATGTAGGCATCTTGATCCCACCTGCCTACTGGCTGGCACAACTCTGTCTTTGTTTTATAATTCCACAAACAATCACCTGTCTCATGCCAGCTCCCACTAACCCTACACTCACCAAAGACTTCGTAAAACTGTGGCACATGTATAAAAGATGAAGACAATAATTCAAAAGGATTTTTCGTTTGGAACAATGAATATGTATCTACATTGGGGATAAAAATATACCCATAACTGTGGGGTTTAAAGAGCAGAAGAAACTGATGCATTTTTTGCAGGATGATCTGCTTTGTGCAAAGAGGCACAGCCAGGGGCTCTATACTGCTGCTGTGGATGCTTGCTTTTTCCAGCAACTTATGGTCTGCTGCTGAGTTAAATGGATCACTAACTCCTTTTCAGTAGACTTTTCAGTTCGTTGTCCACCTTCTTGACAGAAGGTGAGGAGTAAAGAGAAGGATTACAAGATATATAGGAAAGAGCAAATTATTTGCCATGCACAAGGAGCAAAAGAATGTCTTTCCACCATGGGGGCAGAGACTGTGATTAATTCAGAAAATAACAGTGGAAAATAATAAATAAATGAGGAAATCAAAGCCAAAAAACCACAACCCCAGACTAGGTCTGTGTTATTCAGAAGTTCTGACTTTTGCTCAGAACAATGAGTCTGTTTCAGCAAGAAAGCCTTCCTTAGTCCTTTGTGCTTCCTTAAATAGTAAAACCTCCCTTTATATGGTTTTGTGTTCTTCATTTATACTGTGTTACAATTTTTTTATTTTTTTTTTCCTGTTCAGCAGCTGGCAGGGGGTGACAGAATTTTAGAGGGTAAGTGCTATACACAATACATAACCCAGTCAGTCTAGTCTCCCAGTTGTCAATCATGGGTACTCAGGCTTTATATCTCTACTCATGAGTTCAGTGTGACTTCTGAACAACTAAAAACCAAAAGTTCTGGTCTTCTGTTCATTAAAATTTGGACAAAAGCCTAGATGAAAAATTAAAGGAATTATTATGATAACTGTTATTCATATTCTCAGATTAAATCTGGTTTTAGTTCTTTTTTTTCTTCCAGTGACTTTCTTGTGTACATCAGTCTTGGCAGAAAGCATTAAATCGTATGTAGGTTAATCACTTAATGTTTCTGAATTGCTTTGAACACGAAGTGTGTGCCAAGTCCTACTAATATTATGTAAGACAACGTTACGATAAGCTAGGGGTTTCATCTTCAGTCTTTTTTCTCAATCAGTAATGCTTCAGCTTTGTTTGCTGCTATATAATATTAGAAATATAATTATTTGAATTCACTGCAGATTGAATTCTATTCCCTCCCTTCACTGTAAAAGAAGAGAGGCATAATATGTAAAGAAAGCAACATTCAAAGAGAACTTTCTTACCATGACCCAGGACTGAAAGAGATGTACTGGGATTCCTAAGCCCAGGGAATACTAGTGCAGTCATTTAAGTAAAAATAAATTAACCTGTTTTAGAAAAAAATTTGTAAGTATAATAAATTATAATATATTCTAGAAATATCAAGTTCTTCTCCTACTGAGCTGATCAACAATTTTATTATCGTCATTGCTTAGAAGCTGTGTTTTCATTTTGTGTAAGCTCAATTTCTTAGTGTTGTGTTTTCAGAAGTTAAATTTACCTTGTTACTTGCCTTGTCTAGTTAATTCTGTGTATTACTTAAGTAACACTTTGAAGACTCCTAGATGGGAATCACTAAGGCTAGTATTTTAGAAAAAATAATATTTCTGGGCAATCAAGTATCCTCAGTAATACAGACAGCAGTTTTCCCTTCCAAAGCAATACATGACATTGATATTCCTTACAGCTTAATTACAGATAGAACATACTAATAATATTTACCTTTTCCACATAATTTACAGATCAATCAACCACCACTGGCAGTAGATCTGTACTTACCTGTGGATTTTAAACTCCTACTGTCTTGGGTGAGTCTAGGTACTTTGATGGATCTTTGGAGATGCAAAAGATGTTTTTATTGTGGCAGTGATCAGACTGCTATAATGATATGCCCCATTTATTTAGTAGTAGGAAATAGAAGTGGTCATTCTAATTCCATTGAAGCTGCTTTGAGGTTTGGATAGGTTCCATTTCAGTAGTGTACATTTTATAATCTAAATAAATATTTTTTTTCTTTTTACTCCCAGGTCTTACACCTCTCATGTGAGAAACCTGTCTATGTATCTGCAGATGACAGAGTGAGGGCATTTCCTGGTAGACTGGAATTCAGGGTACACATACTCTGTCCAAAGGTATTGGTTGCATATTCTGATGATCTGCTTCATGAAATAAAATTGGTTTGGGTTTTTTCCAAGCAAACCATATTTTTAATCAGTCATGTTTTCTTTCCATGAAAACACTGAATTTTTGTCAGAATTAAGGAAAATAACTGTCTGAAAAACTTTTTGAAAACCTATTATTTCTTTTCAAAATATTTTCATAGGACCATACCCTTTTTTTTGATCAATATTAATATTAAGCTTAATGTCTAGTTTCACCAGACCAAAAGCTAGGGCATGTGTCTAGCAGACTAATAGTGTCTGTGCAAGTATATTCACTTCCCTCATCAAGCTCTGAAAATGAAGGCCTATGTGTTTTCTGCATCTCAAATAAGGAGGAACTTAAGGACTTAAATCAAACCATATAGTAGATTGACCAAGTGTATTGAAACAAAAATATAAATGTGAAACTCCAACACATCATAAATAAAATGAAATTTATCCAAAACCAATTAAAATGCAAATAATGAATTTAAAAAAACCACAACAAAACCAAAACACAAACCCCCCACATTTATCTTACTAACTTAAAACCCAGCTCGGGCAAAGTAGTTTCTATTCCTTTGGTTTCCATGAACACAAGATTTTATGAGTACTGATACTGAATTACTACATATTATCTGAAAGTGCAATGTAAGATTTGTTTGGGCAGCCAGTAAGATGTAATTCATTATTGTTTCACCTTGGGGACTGGATATTGAATCTGAAAAAATAAACACTCAATATATGCTCCAGCCATGTGACAGGGCCCTCTGTTAAGGCTTCCTTTCTGATACACAGCTCCTACCTGATACCAGGTAATGGAAACCCTATCAGATTCACCTGTGTTATAACCTATTCCTAGAATACCCCAAATATTTTATTCCCTTGAGCTGCTGATTAAAAAGAAAAAGGTTAAAAGCATGTTTTTCCATTAAGTATTGATATGTGAAGTGCTGCTCCTATTTTGAAAACTCAGTGAATGTTTAACGTCAGTTTTGTCTGATCTTGTGTGTTTATAAATTGAGCTCTGTTGATTTATTTCCTCTGGCAGCACTGTAAAATTTTGCTACCAATGGGAAGAAAGAGGTCAAATTTTAGTTCCTCGGCAATTTCCCTTCTTGCCTATCACTTTCACAGGCTTTTACAATGTCACGAATCGCCCATGTTTTAACTGACTTCCTGCTTATGTACGAAGAGATTCAGCCAGCTCTCAAAGCTTTATTGATTGGTTCATGTTAGGAAGGTGTTTCCAGAATAGCAGCTGCAGCTGAAAAGGTCACATCACCTTTGCTCTTATCCCTACTGTTGGAGAGCTGGTAGTCTGGACCAAAAGAAATCTCTTTTTCCCTTGCTTGTTTGAGAATGATGCATGTTGCCCCCATTGCACCTCAGACTGCTGGAGGAGAGGAAATATTTGCCTAAGGAGTAAGCCATACACGTGGTCTTTACTTTCAGCCCTATGAAAGAGTGCACAGGGCCATGGAAAAGTAGTGGAGATGCAGCTGAGCTGCCTGCAGCCCTGCCGTTCCCATGCCAGAAAGGACAGATCAGACCATTCTCTTACCTAAATGGAACTGGTGTCCTGATACCAAATAACATCAAACATAGCAAAGATCTCCTCCAGAAAACCCTGCCTTATATGCAGTCATCTAGCCAAAAAATGCCCTTAATATTTATGGGAGCATTTGTATTATACTTTAAACAAACTGGTGTTAGTTTGAAGATGGACTCACATCCGAAGAAGTATTTAGGTTCTGAACTTCTTGGCAGATTATTTGCTTGGTCATGTCAATCCTCCCTCCCATACCTTTCTTCTCCACTCAGGTATATGGATAAATACTGTGCCCAGGAAAGAGACTTCAGAAAGTAAAATGTTAAAATTCCAGGGCTGTTTGAGACAAATAGAAAAGAACTTAAACCAGTGTGATTGGCTAAGCATTAATGGAATTTAGAGAAGCTAATTAAATTGCATTAAGTACAAGTGACAGTACCCTTAAAAAAACGTTTAAACATTTTTATTTCTTATTTTTTAGAAATCTTAATATTCCAAATTATTGAGACAAATAAAGTGAATGATCTAAAAATAATGGAAAGATGCTTATTATTTCCCCAATCGAGTATTGCTTCACACTATCCAGGCAATCAAGTTTAGAAGTCTTAACAACGAGTCTGTTATCAGCTTATTTGGGAGTACGAAACATGGTAATAAAATAAACTAAACTGTCTAGGCTGGTTTTGCTTTAAATCTAGTACAAAATGCAGACATTTTCCATGAGTTTTTAAAAAATTGAGTAGAGAAAATCCTCAAAAACGTTGCATTTTAGATTTTGTGCTACTAAACAGGGTGAGAATCACCATGTTTGTACACAAACCTCAGTGTGATTTGTAGTGGAAGTGAGAAACTCCGCACAAAAATGCCTTGCATTACAATTCCTATTAAATTAGCTATTAATTTAATACAGCAAATTAAAAGCTATTATAAGCAGGTAGAAAACCCCAATGGCACTGCATCTGTGCATGATTTACTTCAACCTAATACACCATCTGAAATTCACTGAAAATTTTATACTGAGTTACTAGCAACAAATATTTGAGATTTTGAAGCAGTTGCCTGACACCAGGAAAAGACAGAGACTGGACTGGAAGAGTTTTTGAAATATAAAGTCAAAAAGAAGGCTAATAAAGTGACTATAAATGGTCTGTTTAGTGAGGTGAGCAGAACCAGGGATGGAGTGAGAGAATGAAAAGCATATCTCGCTCTTGCTTACTTTTTTTCTCTCATGACTGAAAAAGACATAAACCTATCTATCAAAATAAGGGGAAACAGTTCACTAAGATAAGTTAACCGAAAGTTCAAAATATAACCTTGGCCATTTTTCTTTGAAATATGCTAAATATGATTAAATACTTAGTATTTTGATCTTGGACTTATATTTCAGGCGAGGGCAGCATAAGTATGAATTTAAATTAACATCTCCTAACATGCTCTGACAGTAGGCTTACCTCCCTTCCAACCAGTGCTTTGAAGGGCACCTTTCTACAATAGGACAAAAAAAGTAGTGCAGGAACATTAAATTCCAATGTAATTTATCTTATTTACTGTGTATATACACAGTAGTTCTGGGAGAGGAGAAACTACACTGTACAGGAGCAAATGCCTCTTTCAGAGCAACCGCTAGTGTGAGCACAAGGTGTCTAAAGATCCTAGACTTTGCCAGAGTATTCCATGCTGCCTTGACTACTATCCCTGCAAATATCACCAAGGACTGACCTTTTAAATAGAAAAATATAACTATAATGCAGAATATTTGCTCGTACTCCTAGGTGATCATGCCATTTGGTGATATTATTGATATGTACCTTTGTGCAGCACTTCAGTTTGCAACACTCCTCTGAATTTCCAGGAAATGTTTTCACCAGAATAGTAAAGAAAAAAATGAATAAAAGAGAGACATAAATGCCTTGTGTAAAGTTTTGCATTATTTTTTACAGAGAAGAAATAAGCCGTAAAGAAATGTTTGGTGAAAAGAAGATGCACTGTATTGGAAGGAAGGATGTGATTAATACAAATGCCTAGAAGGCAGCAGATAACAGTTCTGTTCCCAGATCTGGCACAAATGCTCTTTTTGACCTTTAACCAAAGAATTTCTGTGCTTTGGAACCAGTTTCTCTGTAAAATGGGGGTGATGACAGTGCTCGACTATTCTTTCTGACAGAGTAACTGGGAAGTTTTTATTTATGCTTGTTGCAAGATATGACAACCTGAGAACAATTTAAATAGGATCCGTTTAGACATGCAGGTTTAAGCCTTTCCTTCAAATAAAACATTTAATTTACAGCATTAGGTTCATTTTATGCTAATTACGTGCATTATAAAAAAAAATCATCATCTGATGAGGATTTGCTCAGTCCTGCAAATAATTAGCTAACAGCATTACTTGAAAATTCAATTTTCTTTTCCTACACTCAACCAAAAATAAAAAAATATATGAAAGGAAAAGGAGTAATAATTATTGTATCTTTTATATGACTAAGAAGTTTAACTTCTGATAGAAGATTTTAGCTCTAGTAGTGTGACCTTGCTTGGCTGTTAGAGAGAATTAGAGGAAAACAAAGACTCTTTTCACACCTTCTAAAATAACTTAGAGGAATGCTTTGATTGTTTTTTAGAATTAAATACACATAAAAAGTGGCATTTCCCTATTTCTTTTCCAATGAGTTCTGGAGCTGAGAAATCCCCTGGGCAAGACTTTCAACTTGCTTTCCTTCTATTGTGGAGCAGAGAAGCATTGCTGAGGCCTGCAGAGGCTTCTCACTTGTTTGAAGAAGGAGGAGACTGTTTTCTACTGTGATTCAACACCCAAACACTGAACAAACTATCTCACCTCTTTCTGGATTTTTAATATGGGAGGTTTTTAGCCCTTATGCTTGAAACAGTGTCCCAAACAGGTCACAGACTTAAGACTCTGGCCCAGCAATACCCACCCTTAACCAAAGCAATGTTTACACATTATAACATTTAAATTATGACATGCTGATTGTGAAAACAATAGACATATTCAATCACCATATCCCAGAACAAATGAGAGAAAAATTCCAGGGCTCCTATCAGAGTTTAATAGGTATAATTTTGCTTGCGATATGGTAATACACAGCAGCTTTCCCTGGACGGCTGTGTAAAACAAAGAAGTGGTTGTCAGCCTTTCAGAATCAGATGTTAATGATATTTCATGTCTTTGTTGAGTCTGTGGAAAGCAGCTACTGCACCTAAAAGGGAAATGACTTCCATACCAGCCTCCCCCAGCCAAAGTCGTTCAGATTGGGAAAACTGGATGAAGTCCATATTTATACTTCAGAAAGAGGTGTAAAAGAAGATTTCAAGACAGTATTGACTGAGCTGTCCCCCAGTCTCTTTACCCAAAGTTGTATCTTATCATTGTGATGAAAGGTTTTAGTTCAATGTATTACGATCTCTTCCCCCCCTCCCTCCTTTCTTTCTTTTTTTTTCAAATATATACGAGGAAAGAATGTAATGTAAGCAAAAGTCCAATGTGTTTCTGGCAAATGAGGAGTGTTTTCTACATCTCATATATTTTTGGAAGCATTTGAATCCAGAAGTAATACATCTTCCAAATCGGGAAGAAGGCTTTTTATGAGACTGATGCCTGCACACAGCAGAGAAGGGCTGTCTGCCCCAGCACTGCAGCAAGCAGAGACTGATGCTTTGTCTGAGCTAGCCTGGGAGATCGGAGCCAGCCGAAAGAAGGTTTCTGTAGCTTTATTGCTCCACTACTGTATGTCTTCGCTTCTGCAAACTTTCTTTCGTTTTAAGAAGAAGTCTTAATTCCAGTGCAAAATCCATCCAGAAAGGAGGGCCCCTCAGCACTGTATTCCAGCTGGTGGGGATTAGCTCAGTCCTTTTACCGGATACGTATCATTTTAATCTTAAGCCTTTAGACACTGTACAACATACTATTAAGTCTGTTACCAAATAAAACACTAAAAGGCTGATTCACTAAGGGTTACACACCCTTTGCAGGGAAAAAGCTAACATTTACAAAGGGATAACTGCCAAAAATCACTTAAATTTCATGTCTTTCCTATTTATTAAATCCCACATACACCATGTGTACAGTAACTTCCTTGGGATATGCCCCTGGGAGAAGTAGAAGTCAAAATAAAGGAGCAAATGCTCCCCTAAAACATGTCTCTGGCTCTAAAGAGTGATTTACATTGGTTCACATGAGAAAATCTGAAAAATTAAATTTATGTTGTTCAAGAATAAAATGAAACCTTCCAGAAAGTGTGAATCATGTACTCAACTATGATAACGAGTAATACATTTCCTACAGGAATTAGTGGTTAAGGTATGAACCCAGGGCATTAGCAGACTAAGGGAGTCATTTGTTAATGATCTTGTGCCAGCAACTTTGACTGCAGTTTGTGACTCGGGTGCTTAAACTGCAGCAATATTGCAGTGCTTGGTTATTTAGGGAAATGTGGAGGCAGAGTCACTGGACCTTGAACCACTCACTTGTATTCTTAATAGCAAATGCAGATGCCTGAATTTTCTCCCTGTGGAGCTTCCTAAACCATGCTTTATCTGTCTGTCTGGGGTGAGACAAAAAAATCCCTGATATTTATAATGTGCTCTGGATAAAGGGAGTGATCTAAATGCAAACTGTGATAGCTAGTGTTTATTGGCTAGCCTATTGTTCTGACTCAGGCTCAGAAGCATCTCACCATGTTATATCAGCCATTCATTTGAAGGTAATCACTATAGTTTCTCACACTAAATTAATGCCTATGCTTATGGCACCATCTTAGGGCATGAAGATCATTTCAGGAGGTCATTAGGTGTGGCTGCGGCAACAGCACTGTGAATGAAACTGCACTGATAGTCTGTGCCCTGTTGTTTGGGTAATACAAATGATTTAAGTTTTCTTCCAGAGGACTGGGTTGTTATTGTTGTTTTCAGTAAGAAATAACTCATCTGTTTTGGAAAACATTGTTTAATGTATAATGGAATATTCCACTAGCACTGACAGACAGAGCTGTGCCATGCCAGCCAGCCAGCCCTGGGAGAGACTGCAAATCAGGGAGCAGGAACCCCACTGAGACTGGATTCTATGTCCCCCCCTCACTGTTATTTTCCACAGAAAGAACCCTGTTCTAAGGCATGTTGGCTAGAAAAATTAAAAACCTGAATGTATGCTGTGACCGAGTTTTTTGTTAGGGCATAAACCAGCATAGAATAATGCTATATAGAATTAGAAAAGTCTTTTTTGCATTCAAGATAGTTGAGTAAGATAAATGGTAAAATCACCATATTCATTAAGCCCTGGGATAAAGTACTATTAGTCCTGCTGTGCAGATGTAGAAGTTGAACTAGAGGCAAAGATTTTTGTCTGGGAATAGAGGTAAAGATTTTTGTCTCAGACAGGTTTATAATTCAAAGTTTTTATTCAGTTGCCCTATGCTCAGACCATGCAATTCTCCTTAGCTCCATTTTATTGCAAAGATCTTGGTGTCTTCATTAAAGACCTAGTTTGAGGGTTCATATGATTTTTGTTAAAATGTCAGTGTTCATATATCAAAGAAAAATGTTTCAAGGCCATATATTGTGGCAAAAGTCTGGAAATAAAAAGTATCACTCATATGTAGCCCGAAGGCTGAAAGGACCACTAGACAATGTAAAAAACAATCAAAACCAAAATGTGCTTGTTTATGCAACAGTCATGATTTTAAAGAGAATTTTGTGATTTTTAAGAGATCCAACTCATGATTTTTCAGTACTTGGCTAGCCTGTAGTGGAGGATTTACATCTGATGACCAAGTTTCCCTGTCGCTTCACA
The DNA here is from genome assembly GCA_013399455.1 of Anthoscopus minutus. NCBI lineage: Eukaryota > Metazoa > Chordata > Aves > Passeriformes > Paridae > Anthoscopus > Anthoscopus minutus. The sequence continues at coordinate 132,753 of VWYI01041617.1, forward strand.
TACAGTCAGTTTATTTTGGAGGATCATCAGACACAAACTCTGTTACATGTTAACAGCATTGCCAAGCTCAAGGATTAAAAAAATCATGAGCTAGTTTATTCTACATGGCAAAGCGATTAGTGAGAGAAAATGCAACAACAACAGCCCAACAAATGCTCTTAATATTTGCTCCGTTGTCTCCTCTCTACGAGGCCTTCAGCAGTGCCAAGGTTCAGTACCACCACCAGAACCAGATTATTTATCTTTAGGGATGAGAGGGATTTCTGATGTTTAATGACAAAAATATGGGTCTTGCTTGGTATTATCCATAAGCTGTTTTCAGGGGGAATGCAGTGGGAGACTTTTACAGACCGAGCTGGTGTGAAGAGCCTTTGTTGCTGCAGAATCCGGGGGGGCAGCGCCGGGGACCCCCGCCCGTGCGGTTCCATTTGCAGAGCACCATCAGGGGGAGCTCCGTCACAGAGAGCGCCGCAGCTGCCTCACCTGCAAAAACACCTGCACCTCCACCTCCACCTCTTCCTGTCAGCAGCAAACAAACGCATCGTGCACAGCAGTCTTTAGGGCACTTCCACCGTCTTCATCTCACTATCATCGAGGCTGGCAGACAGTGTAGAGGTGAAAATTTCCATTAAGACCAAAGAAGAACAGAACAGCCTGTGTCAAAGTAAATAGGGTCAATCATGGAGTCTCAGATATAAGCTGCTGTTATCACTTGTGTGGTTCTGCTGCCTTCTTTGATAATCCCATTCAATTTCAGAGTCTTGCTGTATGTTTTTGTGACCTTAAATAAGGTACCATATCGAGGAAACCTTCCAACCTCTCCTTTATCACCAAAATGTTTCTACAGAGGCTCTGTCGTGACTTTCTCAAGGAGCCATTCATTCAGCTGAAGCCCCTCTACTCTGAAATGCTGAATCCTATTATATGAAAGAGAATGGGCAAAGGAATTGCACCGAATGTATATGTGATACATCATGTGATACAGTATGCAGTACGGTACAGCAGTCACAGAGACAGTAGTCAGATGCTTTCTTTATTTATATAAGAAAGGAATGTTATTATTTTTAGAAAGTCAAAGTGTTTTTTTTTTTAATTCTGTGAAGTGCAGAACTTAGAGATTGTGACTTGAGCTCTCCATGACCCGAAAATCTTCAATAAAGACTGAGGACTCATAGTGTCTTTCTTTAGTAAGATGCAATGACGGGTAACAATAAAATAGAGGGTTAGGATGATCTCCATTTCATCTACATGCAGGAATAAATCCCACATAGCTATGCAAGATAATATGACTAATGGAAAATGTTGAGTTTTTCTTAAGGATAACTAGGAAATAGTTAGTTAAGGAAAAGAAAACTTTACCCTAAAATCAAAACAACAGTTTGGCACAATAAACCCAAATTCATTGCTAAGATTAATTCTGTTTAAGCTAAAAATTGCTTTCATTTTTAATTTGGCCTATCATACTTATAGCTGAAAATATGTGAGAACCTAGGAATTAACTCTTTATACCTTTTTTTGTGCTGATTGTGGCACTTCTTAAGTTCTTTTTAAAATTTGCAGAAAATTTCCTCCATTGCTCAAATTATGCTGTGAGTGAACTCTGATGAATTAATTCCCAAAGAGATAGATTCAAGTCATTGCTGTACTCTTGCCAACATCTGTAAAACTACCTGGCAAAAAGCATGGAAAGTAGTTCATGCAACATTGCTCTGACCATTTGTACAACAATAGCCACATTTAAAATAATAACCTTATCCTCCTTTATAACAGGACAAAGTAGAGGGAATAAAGTTACAGTCGTGGATATTACCAGAACACATTCTGAGAAACATATTTTTACCATGATGAGGCTTTAAGGGTTTGGACGGCCTCTACTCTATTGATCCTAGGGCACCAAGGTCCTATGTAAAAAATGGGTTTCCATGAGACTTTACAAGAAAATGGTTATTAGAACCTTTCATTTCTGTAATTTCCAAAATGTAAAGAGCAGCATAAGCATTCTACCTGTTTCTTTTTGCTGGGATGAGAACTTATTCCCAGTGTGTAACTGCTTCATATTGTTGATGTGTCTTCTTTCTCTCCAGCCTATCATTACCTTCAGCAGAATTTTTGAAAGACTAGATCATGAGGTCCTTGTGGCAGGGAATCTCTTTTCTCCATTTGTATTTTAACTGCTAAGACAGCCCATGCTCTCTCATTTTATTTTTTTTTTTGCCACACAAAAGTGGTAATGAACATTACAAGACTACTAAAGTACTTTTTGTATTGTGAAGGGAATGACATTTGCCTGCTTCTAATAAATCTTGAACCATTTATGGCAGCATAAAATATGTTGCGTCCCACCTACAGGAGAACTGCTGCAGGAAGCATCTCCAGCCCAGCAGAAGTCCTGGTATTTCTCTCTTGAACTTTCTCTTTGCCTCATTCAGACAATAGTGTACAATAAAACTGTTGCAAAACTGTGAAATCACAATAAACCAACCCAAGCTACCAGAGCAAACAGATTTCTATTCCAGCAATGCCAGGATTCTCTGCAGCCTCAAGGATGGGACTGACTGCATTGAATGGGGTAGGAATTGGATCCTGACTGCAGCTCTGATGCATACAAACATGTTCTTACAGTAAATGTGCTGAAAGTAGTCACTTCTTGGTACTTTGAACTGTTGTGCTTCAAGGTTTCACCAAAGTCCAATGACTTTTTTTCTTCTGGAGTAGAGGATATTGTCAGATGATCAAAAATTTCTTAGAATGTTAACTATGTTTGTCAATACAGAAATCCTCAAGACTAGGACATCTGAAATATTTGTCAAGTTATTTGTAGTATTTTACGGCATGGGGCCTGGCAGTACACTTAACAGTATAGCAGAAAGCAGTGCCTTGATGCATCTTACCAATGTGGAGAAGAGTGTTGATTTATCCAGAAAAATTTCAGTATGCAACTATTTGGTTTCGTGCAATGCAGATAATCCTGGAGAGGCAACATTTAGCCTGTTATGTATAACCTAGCATGCTCAAGACCTTACTTGCCTATTTTACTTTGAGGTTAAGGTAAATGTCAGAATAGATCAGATGTTCTGATTTCAAAAGAATATGGGACCTGAAACAGAGCCAATCATGATTCTTCTTGAAAGGCATGAGGACCTCTTTGAAAACCATGGGAGTTTGAGTTGAAGACTTGTCTGGAATGGTCTTGGAGTCCATTCCTCACCACAACTAAAATTATGAGAAAGGACAGAAAAATAGGTGAAAGCACTGAACAGAATTTTTTTTCCCTACTGTTGTAACCATGAACCATCAGAGAAGAAAGACAGAGGGAGTGACAGAGAGAGATAACTGATGCAGTGAGCAAGTCTTGGGACACAAAGCCTTTCTATGTCACTAACACAGAGTACTGAGGAGAAGCACACCAAAAAGTATTAAATTGGTAGTAGCTTACTTGCTGACCCAGAAGCTAAAAGACATGAGAGAAAGAATGTGATAATGGAAACTTCAGGGGCTGTGGTTAAGAGGTGAAAGTGACTCAAACTGAATTAGGATGTGCAGTAAGAGAATAGAATACAGGAACCTCTCGAGATCTCCATCATTGAATGCTGTCAGTAAAGAATTCGTGACCAGCAGAACTGGGAGAGCATTTTGGAACATGCATGCTTGTCCTGCCAGATCCAAAAATTGACCTTAGGGAGTGTCTGCCTTAGGTCTCACAAGGTAGGTATGACCACCTGTGAAAAAGTCTGTAACAAAATTCAGTAGCTATTAGTTACAAAAAAAAAGTGAAATAACTTCTGTGCTTTCCACCTCTGTCCAGAATACACTTGAGAGTTTTGAATAACTTTTTCTATTCCACTTCCAGATTCTTCTAGGAGGACCTCTGAACTGCTTGATTATAATTGATTTGTTCCTTATACACACTGTGGTAAAGGGTTTCATGTCTAAATGTTCTCTAAGTTAACAGGAATCCCCGTTTCTCCAATTTCATCCTTGTTCCTCCAACTTTTTCCTGCTGCTGTCTGTTGCCAATCAGAAGTCTTGAATCCATGTTGATTTAGCTCTGCTTAAGAGAAAGAAATGAAATATTTTGAAGCTAAAATTTAAAAAAGATGAGACATGGCAAGTGGAATCTCAGATTATTCATTTCTTAATCACCAATACAACCTTGGCAAACAGAACTTCAGAAAAATACAGAACATGGATTCAGTCTCAAATTTAACCCAGCTGCTGGTACAGGGTAAATTGAAGCCAATGAAAGACGCAAAAAGCGAAGGCTGCAAGATTAGAAAATTATCATGACAGACTTTCTTCTTTGAGGAATGAGAGATGAACAAATACTACAAGAAATGTGTGATCAAGGTTGACCAAGAAGTGAAGTACTTATTTTGAGGAAAAAAAATTACGTCAGCAGAATCTACTTAATGGAAATTGCTGAGATGTCAACACCACCCACCTTCCCCTGGGAGATTTCCACTCCACAGAATGGACTGGAAGGTCCTTTTATATGTGTCCTTGTACTATGTACAAGGAATCTGGTTTCTGTTGTATAAAGACCACAATACTTATCTGAAAAATGAAGCAGCCTTTGAGGTAGTTATGGGAGCAATTCTGCAAAACTTATTCAGATGAGATATATTAATGCTCTTAGAAAGATCCTTTCACTAGGTTTTGAAAGTATGGTCAGTGTTTCTATGAACAGAAGCAATTAATTCATTGAAAGCAGTGGCTAAACTTTTTTATTTTTGTGGAATTTGACATGGGATTTTTGTGGGATTCATAGCTAGTCCAAATCTCACTGCATGCAAATGGGTTTCTTTTGCATATGATTTGCAAGTGGCATAACTGCTATGTGCAGACATGCTTAAAAATTCACCAGTACTAACATTCCTTCTAGACAGCAAAAATCTCAAACAATTCCAAGCACAGTTGATTCATCAGTGCTAGTTTAAAATTCAGTACTTTCGACAGACAGTAGAAAAACTGTTTCTAGGTATGTATATATATATATTCTATGTATATATTTGAAGACATAAATCTATAAACTTCTCTTACAATTCAGAGACTTTCATTAATTTCAAATATTTATTAAAAAAAGTCCATCAAATAATGTGGAACAATATTGGTGAAAATGCGAAGACTTTCAATGTGATCCATGAGTAACATTTCTTTTAATCTTTCACATAGAATTTTAAAGAATTAAAATTATCGTGTCTGAGTGTATTTTGCAGTTATGAATCTAATGAGTAAAGTTGGTTGTTTTATTTAAGAAAGTCAAAATGCAGGACTTCATCATATTTTCACAGGGCTGCTTCTTCTGATTTGCAAAATCACAGTGTTCACTGATACACTTTTAAAGATAACTACAATTGTAATAAATTTAGTGAAACTTGACAACAACCTTCTGTTATGTTGGTAAAAATATATGTTCTTTGACTAAACCACCAGTCTCATTCATTTTTAACTTCAAATGCCAAATTAAGATTGTATTATGATCTGGGAATAATATGTTTTTCATGTAAAAATTATTTTTATACCACAATGTTTACTGCTTGAATAAAGCAATGCAAAAACATTTCACATAATGCAGTTTCAAAGTTTTGTGATCTCTGTTCCTAGTGTGTGAAGCAAAAAAAGCTTGTATGCTTTTCCATTTCATGGTACCCTCAGTAGGGGTAAACAAATTAAGAAAACTTTGAATGCCAGCAAACCTTTAGGGGACATAGCTGTCGTAGTCCATTTATGGGTAGGTGCAGGCAGTGGGATCCTAACATTTAGAATTGTTTGACTTGTGATTTGTGTGTGGCTGTCCTCTGTCTTTCAGAGAGGAAAATTCTTTGTCAGGGGAGAATAATTTTTCAGGTGAGAGATGTCAAATAATGGCTTTCTGTATCATCATCATCATCATCACGAAGGTTTGATGTTTTATTGATTGAACTCTCTGGGGAGAGAAGCTTTATTCACCTGCCAAAGTCATAATAGCAGATGATCTTAGGCTGTGTAAGTCATGATTGGCAGAAAGAAACTTTCCTTAATTCATGCACTTTTGCAGCTATGTTTTTAATTTGCAGCAAAAAAACAGTCCAGGGCCATGCAATATCAAGGACCCTGCTCATACTCAGACATACTTTCATGGAAAAAAACTCCTAAAAATGCACTGGTATTAAATATAAGACAAATGCCTGGTGGTAGGTGGATAGAGGTCTTGATAAAGGTAGACTGCTAGAAGCCAGGTCTGAATTGATTTTGACATTGTTTTATTTTCCCGCCATGGCCAAAATAATCTCTCCTTTTCCTTTCTCTTCTTCTTTTGTCCGAAATATGTCATGCACATGGATTTTACATCAATGTAATTGGCTTTGGTGGCCCAACTCTCTGGTGGCTGTAACTTTAGTTCAAGATTTATGAGGTTGCAACTAAGATTAGAAACTGGATTTGAGAACAGCATATATCAAGCAGAGATATGAATGGATTAATTTCTCAAGAAAATTAGATGGGTGAATTGAAAATGTTTTCTTCTGCTAGGGTAATAGAGAAAGGGGGTTGGTATGCTCAGTCAAAATTATGGCCTCTGAATCAAATCTTTAATATATTTTTCAATACATGATAATTTTGTCTGTCATCACTATCAAATAGCTGTAATGTTATTCACTTAACATCATTCTAGAAACAACTTAACTAATGTCTCTGACAGAGAATTCATCTTCTGTTATTTCTCCAGCTGTATTTTCCTTCTTACAATCCCCAAAATGACTGTATCACTGACTCCTCCTCCTAAATTACAATATCCAAACAATTTAAATTAGTATGTCATGAGATTGGAGTCGTTTTGTGTTTGACCTAATTATTAAAATTACTTTCTGAGAACTAATGGCATAATTACTCTTATAATTAGTAAAATAAAGAACCTGTAACTGCTCAGACTGGGAGCAGCTGATATGATCAAGCTTTAAACTGAAAAAATCCAAAATTTTCTTGCCCGTCGTCTGTAGCTCAGTGCATTTCAAAGGGAAAGCTGATACATGCCTGCAATGACTGTGTTTAAACAACTAAATCTTGTCTCCACCTTAGCATTTGATTCATTACTCACTGATGAACCTTTGTCCCTACTTGCCTGTTACTGGGAAAACACATAGCAGTGTCTACTACAGATACCAAAACATACTTGCCATGGCACTAGTGATACTGCCCTGTGATAAAACAAGAATGGGAGCCTGAGTGAATCTGAGAAAAGGGCTCGAGTTAGAGGCTGACCTGCCCAGAGTATAGCTCTGCTAAGCTCACTGCCCAGCAGAGCCCTGGGGCATCCATGTCAGGCATTGCTTCCATCACCACTACAATTTGCCATGGGTGTAAAGCTGGGACCAGGGAGATTAGAAATATTTTCTGGCTATTCTTTTTCTCTCTTTTTTCCTTTCACTTTCTATACCATCATAGGGCTGGTCACCTTGCTGATGCTCACTGGGGAATTCTTGAACAAAGACACCCTGGGATACATTTGGAGTACAACCCACATATATTGAGTGGACATTATACCCTTTTGTACAATTTCCTTCCTGATAAAGTATACCCCTGGTATAATTTTTTTGGCTATTTTGACTGTAGATGGCACAGGCATGTTTGTCTCTCAGATCAGATCTCCTAGGGAAAAGTGCATATCCATTTTACTTTCTGTATATGACACCTGTTCTAGAAAACCTTTAATGGTTATTTGTAGTGCAATGCTATACATGGACTTTTTTATTATTGGATGAACGGTGGAACCCCCTTCTGCCTGAATTGTATTTCTAACCTTTTATTTTGTTAAGCAATCAGCCAGTGAGATGTTTATATCTCTCCTTTTGATGCTAAAGCTCTGGAGAGTTTCAAGTGGGTGGCATTGTGTTTTACTGAAGTTTTCTCTTGATTCACAGCCCGCAAATGCCAGAAAATGTATTTTGAATGTTCAGTTACATTTCAGCAGGAAAGAAGATCACCAAAGACATTGCATCAGTGTTCAATTACAGTAAACAGAATAACTGCTCATAAGTATTCTAGTGTGTTATTGGGCTCAATACTCATGAAAGCTATGTGCATCTTTGAACACATGACCAGACAAATCCATAACGAATGACATGGAATTATGCCGTGCCCTACAGAAGTATCTTACATATTTCAATTTGCACATAAGTGCAAAATGAAAAAAGGATATAAATTCATCAAACAAGAGAGGGAAAAAATTTTAAATACACTTTCTTTTCTGTTAATAATACAGATAATATTTTCCATAAGGGTGTGTGTAACTCAAAATGGGCTTAGATCCTTCTAAATCCACAATACAGCTTTTTCTCCTGTAGCTGATTTCATTCAAACATAAAATGACTGACAAATGAGTTTTTTTACACACATTATCATTTAAAGAAAGAATGAATAACAAATGCACTAGTAAGTTACTATTTTGCATTTTCTTTTCATACTGACATCTTGAATAAGACATACAAAGTTAAATATTTCTCAAAATTCAAATGATGAAGGAATTGTTACCCTAATTATTAATTAAAATACTTTCTACATCCAAAATATGCAACAGAAGATGTTGAGGCCTGCACCATCATAAACACACATGAAATTCTCTTACACAAAAAAGCTAAGATGGACTGCCATGACTCTGAGCAAAGATGAGAGTCTCCAAACTAGACAAAGACACCTGTGTTTGAACACAGGTCTAGACAGGGTAGGTTGGTTCTCCAGTGCAGAACAAGGCAGTGATTGGAAGAGCAATGAGGACACAAGTTGCTTGCCTTCCAAGGTTCTGTGTAGCCATCACAAGAGTAATGTGTCCTAAGGAACTATGGTTAGTGCTAATGGGTCATCCTTTGCTATGAGGACTTGCATCTTGCCCACCTGTGACTACTAAAATTTGCCCTTGGTGCTTTTTGTAAAGATGGAAAACTATGTGCACAAATATTGCTCCCTGAACTGTACCATGGAATTCTATTAATTTTAGCCTTTTCTGTAAAATGGTCCATCTCTGAAATGAGGACAGCCATTCATACATTGGCCTGAATCTAGCCATTGTAAAGTTGATATATCTGCTGCATTTTCATTAATTCACTGGGTATATGACATATTTTAAATAGAAAATATGACAGAAATAGATGCTAAATTTCTACACAGAGTGAGATTTGTATTTTTAGGATCAAATGACAATGGAGTTTTACCTGAAAAGGAGAGCTTTGTCATATTTGCTGTTTTGCTTAACACCTTATGCACATTTGGTTTTGCCGCATTAAGTTAAATTAAAATCCTACATAAATACATAATAATATAATACATTTGTCAACTTAAAATGCACTAGTTTTATTTCATGTTGTTGCATACTTTTAAAAATAACCATTGTCATTAGGTGTTGATTTGTAACATATTACAGGGTCCAAAGAGAATTCACTTGGGACTTCAGTACAGCATTAGCTTATCAGAGACATGTACAAATGTTTTCACTAAGAAAGTAGCCCTTAAAGTCAGACATGGAAATAGAACTTAATAAGCAAAATAAAGCAAAGACTACAGCAGTCTAGTTTTTTAAACAAAATCCAGGTAGCTTTTTCAAGAGGCCATCAAAGCTATAGGTACTCCTTTTAAAACTATCTTGAACTTTAGACTTTTAATTAAGATCAATCTCACTGATTGCAGTAATAAAGTGAAAGGAAGACAAACAGCACTTAAATAACAGTGCTTCCGACTTCCAACTGGAGTAGTAAATACATACAAACAGCACATTAAAACTGCAGATACTAGACATGGACTGATGCCAGATAATGCTTAAGACCTATTCCTTCAAGAACTTGCTGTGAAGGTCAGGAAACATGCCACTGCCCATCCTGTTCCATGCCACCTCCACTCTCTGCTCCAGGCTATATGTTTCCAGGAATATGTACCTATGTGAATAAGACATATCTGTACTTTTCCCAAAAAGATTTACAGATTTTAGCTTTTGACAAGATTTAAGCAATTGTTATTCGCAGGCATGTAGAAGCCATGTTTTTGAGGTTCACCAGCAACAAGAAGGATTAAGTGAGCTTTTATAACTAGGACAATAATGTTTGTTTTACGTGGTCTTTTACAGCATCTTGCCCTTGACAGCTGAACATTCCCAATAATTTAAAACGGATCTCATGCTTCCTTTCCTTTCTATCCTCTTTCATTTTCAACAAAGAAGTCCCTTGTTGTTTCTGTTCCTTGTTTCTTTCTGCATCTAAGGGAGTGGAAATGTTGTGTGCCTCAAATCTGTCAGAAAAGTTCATGTCATCAAAAGGATTTTGACATTTTGATCCCAAAGAGACTGCATCTCCAGTCGTGTCTTGGAGAAGAGAGGCCCATTGTCTGTGACCAGCTCCTGCACATCTCCCCACTCAGGGTATTCCTTCTGCTCCTCTAAAGCTGAATTTAGAACAGTTCACCTGGGAAAATAGAGTCACAAAAAGGCGAGCTACCCAAGTTGCCCTGAGCCATTAAAATGGAACATTTCAGTATCTTCCTCAACAATGCTTCAAGCTTCCCATCATGGCTCCACCATATAAAAGAGAGACCTTATGGACCCTATTGAGTAAACAAGTGGTATTATGCCCTATGTGATGGCCAGATATAGCAGCACCATTTGCTTCCA